>JAUTBS010041033.1:0-21648 GCA_032361285.1 Aequorea victoria
TTTGGCTAACTAACTCTTAGAGAGGTAGACCTATATGTTAGAAGAGTTACTACCAAGTAAGCAAAAGCTACAAGGGCTTGATTGAAACAAACTTGTGTGTTAATCAATCACCCTTAATCTAATATGTTATTATGCTAAGCATATAATGCTTAGAGACATATAAACAACAACCAATTAGATTTGTTTTAGCTATTAAACTCATAGATCTTAAATCAATATGTTGTTGAGTCAAAACAAAAGTAAGCAAAAGCTTGAGGACTTGATTGAAAGACATTTTAGGCCAACAGCCCTGGCATCCTCAATGTGTGGAAGTGGTCAAATTAGTTTGGGACCTCTTCAACCTATCGCTATTGTATAATAAGATGCCTTAGTACTAGAGTAACATGTTCTCCTAAATATGATGAGAGAGAGGGCACCATTGAGGAGAATTGTTTAGATTGATAGGAAGACCATTGATCTAGTCGGTGATGGGAGACAGTTGCAGGTGATGGAGAGGGGGCGAGGGATCCAAAGGTATTTCCGACTCTGGTCGTTGGAGGTTGCATGGTTGGTTGATAAATTGGTAGAAGCCTTTGTGCTTTGCAGGGGTGTTGGGGAACTGGGGAGACGAAGGGTTGGCTCGCGTGTTGTGGTTTGTCGAAGTATAAAGAACATCGCTGGCATGCAAAGGAATCATCAAAGAGAGAGGCTGTGTGTATCCCGAAATCTCCTTTTGCTGACGGCTAGAGAGGTTTTGCGAAAATAATGTTGGATTTTGATCCTAGAGGATTCAGTGTTGTGTCCAAGGAGAAAGGGACCTTCTTGAAGGTTGCTGAATTGAACTCTTGGCCGGAGGGAATGTTGAGGCTAGATGGAAGGAGGGACTACTGTGACATTGAGGTGATCCATGGATCTTCACTAGAGACTGAAGAGTTCTTAGGCCGTTGTTTGGTCGATTAGAGTGGAAGTTGTTGACAGAGGAGGGGCACACCAAATCTTCATGCTTCCATCTAAGAAGGAGACCTCGCGTATTCTGGATGGAGAGTGGATGTTTGGCAGCCAACGTTTCTTCATGGATTGGTGGTTGTCGTTCGGAGGCTGCTACAAACTGGGTTCGTGACCATCGGAATGTCGAGTCAAAGGTCGTTGCCCGCTCATCTCTGGGACTCCAGCACTTTCAAGGAGATTGGTAATTTGTGTTGTGGCTTTGCTTGGGCGGATGACAATACGCAGGCGAGAAAACATTACACGTGTTAGGGGCGTTATATTCTTGAAATGTTCTGCTGACAGGAAAATGAGGCAGCTGCATGAATTTGGCGACCGCAACAACCATAGTTAGTGGCCACTAGGTTGGAAAATTAGGATAGCGGCAGCAAGAATAGTATGTGGCGGTCGAAGCCTCGAAGGGTAGAACATTGCGGACACAACTTTCCTTGAAGAGCCTGCAAATCTCCCGATTCCTTGGCCTCTACTCCTCTTGGAAAGCTAGCGGACAAAAGGAAAAGGAGTGCGGCCGCATGGTCAATTCTACGAAGATGTCGGAAACAAGATCTTGGGAAGAAAAATGTTGCAGCCGCAGCTGCAAAGTGTGTTGTCGTAGGATGTCATTGCTGGCATAAGGAATGGTGGTTGCGGCCACTGGGAAATGGTGATTCAGAAGATAGCGGACTTTAGGCTTTAGACATAGTGGTTTAAAGGTTCTTTTCGGGGATATTTCAATATTTAGGGTTATTGAGTCAAGTTCTTGGATCTGTGTTCGATTGAAAGCATTGATAGCATGATTCCTATAGCTTTCATCATTAGAGACATCCAGATAAACCTAAGATATAGCTTGGTCAAATTCAGTTATTTGATGGTTCCCCGGGGATGTATGTGGGCCAATGGGAATTTTAGGGGTGTGAGATGGTGAGATGTGATGGATTGTGTTCCCTTGTGTATGATTGATCCCAATGGTTGTAAGGAGGACAACATGATATCAGATGAAGAGGTTCAATAGAAATTGGCATCAAAGTGGGTTATACAAAATATTAAGTGGGTTAGTAAACTCTTCGGTGTAACTTTTAACAGCATCGAAGAGGAGCCTGTCTCTTTGGGGTGGCTCTCGAGGCGAGGAAGGGCAAAAGAGGATGGTCCGTAAATGTCCTGCTAGAGATACTCCTGTTCAAAAGAGATTGGATAGGGAGTTGAGGGACCTCTATTGTTCGGTGAATTATGCAGAGGTGAAGGTAGGGGTGGTTTGGGTAGAGGGAGGAAGAAAAGCGACTCTCTGTTTCTTTGTCACGAGGAATTAAGAATAAAAATTGTGCGCTGGAATGTAAAGTCCTTAAATTCAAAGGTAAAAAGAAGGGGGATTAAGTCCTTGTTGAGGGAGTGGAAAGCCAATGTGGTGCACTTACTCGAGACTAAAATGGAGTTGTCAAATATGGTAGTTCGCTGCATGTGGAGTGGTAGATGGGTGAACTGGTGCTTTTTTGTTGATCGAAGGGTCTACAAGGGGGATTCTAGTGATGTGGGACAGCAGATGTTTGGTTAGGGAGGAGCAGGAGATGGGTTGCTTTTCCTTGTCATGTCTATCTGGTCGCTTGGAGGATGGCTTTCGGTGGGTGTTCTCTAGTGTGTATGGCCCAGGAAATAATGGGCCGAGGAAGGAGTTCTGAGATGAGTTGGATGCGGTAGCCTTTAGATGGGATTCTCCGTGGTGTGTAGGTGGTGACTTCAATGTGGTTAGGTTCCCGCATAAGAGGTTGGGATGTCATGCTATCTCTAGAGCCATGAGGTCGTTCTCTTCCTTTATAAATGAGATGGAGCTAGTGGATCTCCTCTTTCTGGAGGGAGCTTTACTTTGTGTAATAGCTAGAGTCCTCTCTCCATGTCTCGAATTAACTGTGTTTTGATCTCCACAGGTTGAGAAGAGCATTTCTTACCAGTGACTCAGGTCGCACTGATTAGGTCTTTTTCTAATCATGTGCCCATTTTATTGGATAGTGGCGGGATTCAGCACGGGAAAACCCTTTTGAGATTTGAGAACATGTTGAAGGCTGATGGTTTCTAAAAAAGGGTGGCTAGTTAGTGGAACGACTTTAGAGCGGTTGGGAATCCAACCTTCATTCTAGCCTTGAAACTAAAGATACTCAAGATAGAACTGAAGAGGTGAGGATTTTGGTAGACTTGAGGTGCAGAAAGCTAAAGTACTTGCAGATATTCACCAAACGGATGCCAAGAAAGAGATCGAGGTTCTTGATGAGGGTTGGAGTCAGAGGAAAGCCTTGAAGAGGGTGCTCGACAGGCTGGCAAAGTTAGAAGAAATTAACAGGAGGCAGAAGTTTCGTGCTCTTTGGTTGAAGGTTGGGGATAAAAACACGCGATTCTTTCACAGGTTGGCCAATGCTCACAAACGGGTCAACTTGAATTAGAGGGTGTGTGTTGATGAGGTTCTTCTGATCGGCGAGAAGGATATCAAGATGGGCATTACTGAATTCTATCGCAGGTTGTTCCGAGAAGAGGGTGGATGGAGACTGCGTCCGATGGGCTTTAGATGGATTCTATTTCTGAAGAGGCGGCGAGGTGGTTGGAACAGCCATTTACTGAGAAGGAGGTCGTTCAAGCTTTGGGTGAAATCAAAGGAGATAAAGCCCCTGTTCCTGGCAGTTTTGTAGTCGCCTTCTTCCATCACTGATGGGAAGTGGTCTAGGATGGGTGTGTTTCACTCCTTTAGCTATGGGACTTTTGAGAGGACCCTCAATACTTGTTTTGATATCCTTATTCCTAAGAGGGGTGGGGCAGAGGGTATCATAAATCTTAGACTTATTAGTTTGATAGGTTCGATCTATAAGCTTTTAGCTAAGGTGTTGGCGTCCAAGCTCAAAAGAGTGTTAGATCCTATGATCTCTGATTCGCAGAAGTCTTTTGTGGGAGCAAACAGAATTTAGACGATGTACTGGTGATTAATTGATGTTGATCGTAGAGGACACACGAAGGCTCAAATTAAGAAACTTATTAATTATCTTTTATTATTTTATAACTTATAGTATTTAGTTTTTTTATTCAGTGTTCTTATAGTATTAAATTTATTTATCTATTAGAGATTTAGATAAGTATTAGTTAAGATATTTTTTACAAGATTATTATGGTAGTTTTTTTTTACCTATAAATAAGGCATTTGGCATTGTAAACATCATATCAGATTAATGAGAATTTGAGTTTTAGGTTATGGCCTTGTGTTAGGGTTCTGACCCTGTTGCACTACTTTTTTTCACCTTCTCATCCCTTCATGTGCTGCATTATTTTGGTATTAGAGCTTAGGTTCAAGTCTCTTCCTCTCTTTTGTTCATTGTTTCTCTCTCCTTTTGTCACTTTGTTCAAACATTCATACATAGACAACCTTTGTTGAAACCCTAGCAACTAGTCGCTGCCAACCAGCGTCTAGCCAAATCAAAAACCTAGCCCCACCACCATCGCGAACTTATCCCACCAGTCGACACTTGCCACGATCCAGTCGCCTCGTGGCCCTCGTCTCATCCTCGCCACCGTCACGTTGAACCACCATCGAAATCGCCGACCACTATCTCTTGCCCCTCTCGCAATCGAAGCACCATCGCGATGCCGAGATCTTTTTCCATCGTTGACTGCAACCACAGCTCTGTCGGAAACTGACCATCCTTCTCCATCATAGTCAACCATAGCCAAAGTCATCGACATCCATCATGGCCACCACTTTCGTTCAAGATTCTCGCTGAGGTTGGTGCTACTGAACTCCTCCTCCTCTCTCTGTCCCTCTCCCCTTCTTCCTCCCTCACCATCTCTGTGAATTGCGAAAAAACCCTAAACTTTTTACACATCAAAAACATTGGCCCAAAACCAGTTCCATTTTTATATCCATATTTTTACTTATCCAGCTCAGCACTTATATCCAAACATTAAACATTATTCATTATCAGGCCGAGAATAAAATTCACCCGGCCCAATAATAAAAAATTCCTTTCTTTGACCTGCAACCCTGGAGCCCAAACTTAACCAGCCCTTAACTCACCCCCAAATTAGACCTAGAAAAATAAAAATAAAAAAAGTAGACAAAAAAAACAGCATATCAATCTCGCCCTATATTCCCTACAATCTTCCATATTTAGCCTTTTATTATTGCACCTTTCACAAACGCTTGATGGAGTGGAAGCGCACAATAATTTTCATACTTTTCTAAGTTGCGTTAACAAGTTTGCAAAATTGTAATTGATGGAAGATGTACAATGAATGTGATAACCATATTAACTATTACTAGGATGAAACTTAAGCCCGAACCGCACCCATAACCCTATCAACTACTATGGGATGATAACAGTTGTCTTTTAGTCTCCCAAAGGGGTGTGGTTCCTATTCAGATGGGTCATTATTCTGATGAGATTTGGCGTGACGCCCTTTCTATAAATATTTTGCATGTGCTACTTGGCTATTCCATAGATAGATGAAAAAAATAGGGAAGATAATACCATTATATTCAAATATAATGAAAAAAACTATTTTGTTGAAAATTGCAATTTCAAAAAAAGATGAGATGTCAAACACACGAGTCTCCCTCCTTAATACCTAGCAAGAAACGATGTCGCATTCCTGACCAAACTGTAGTTCATCGCATGAGTTACCTGATTGGATGATCCTATTCCTCCTCCATACATTGAAGAGGAAGAAATTTCCATGCAAAAAATGGTTTCACCAAAAAGAGAGCCTATTGTACGTGAGGATGCACTCAATGTATGAAATCCTAATAATTCTCCACCAACCAATTCTTCTATCAAACCAAAACAGATTGATTTTGCTGGGATTGAAAACTTTCTTTGGGTTATCAAATCATGTTTTTTGGAGCTTGTCAACGATCTCACGACCAAGATTAATTGGAATGGGAAGAACTCACACGGTAGCATATTCGAGGTCAAGTTCTTTTTCTTATTGGAAGAGAATGAATCGAATGATGCGGATCATTGAGGACAAACGAAGGCTCAAATTACGAATTTTATTAATTATCGCCTTTTATTATTTTATATTCAATTTTCTTATAGTATTCTTTATTCAGTTTTCTTATAGTACTAAAAAAATTGTTTATTGGAGATTTGGGCAAGTATCAGTTAGAATATATTTTTTTTCAAATTTTATTTATTATGGTAGATTTTTAACCTATAAATAAGATGTTTGGCATCGTAAACGTCGTATTTGATTATGAGAATTTGAGTTTTAGGATGTGACCTTGTGTTAGGGTTGTAGCTCTGTTGCACTACATTTCTTTGCCCTTCTCATCCTTCCACGTGCTGCATCACTAATGAGTGTGTGGATTCTCGCCAAGGAGTGGTATGCCTGGGGTTATTTGAAATGTAAACATTGAGAAAGCGTACGATCATGTGAATTGTGTGTTTCTTCTTTATCTCTTGCAAAGGATGGGCATCGGTGCGAGGTGGAGACTGTGGATTCGCTTTTCCATCTCATTCATGTCTCCATCGGTGCTTGTGAATGGGACTCCGCTTGCATTTTCTAGACCTCGAGGGGATTGAGGCAAGAAGATCCTCTTTCTCCTCTGTATTTCATTGGTGTTATGGACATGTTTAGCCGGTTGATCCGAAGAGCAGCTCAAGAGGACCTATTGCAGGAGTTTGAGGTCAGCACTTTGCATGGTCGGTTGGTGCTCGTTTCTCATCTTTTAAATGCGGACAGCCAGACACTATGCTAATTTTTGAGAGTTCTGAGCCAGGTCAAATGGGGTATCTCTGTTGTATGCTTCTTTACTTTGAGGACGTGTCTGGTATTCGAGTAAATTTGCCTAAGTCGTAGATTATCCCAATTAGTGACGTTTCGAATGCAAGAAACCTGACTGCTATTTTGGGGTGCAAGTTGGGTACTCTTCCGATTTCTTACTTGAGCCTTCCATTCGGGGCATTCTTCAAGGCGAACACTATTTGGAATGAGGTGATAGAGAGGTTCCGGTAGAGGCTAGCCGAATGAAAGTGGCAATATTTTTCCGAGGGAGGTAGGCTTACCCTCATTGATAGCACGTTATCTAGCTTGTCCACTTACCATATGCTTGGTCCATACTATCCTGGGGTCTGCAATTAGGGAGTTGGAGAAATCGCGGAGATATTTTTTTATGGAGAGGCTTGGGGGATGGTTCCAACTACTATTAGGTATATTGGAGCACAGTTTGTTCTCTTGCGAGGAAAGGGAGTCTTGGAATCAAACGTTTGACGAATTTTAATAAAGCCTTTCTAAGAAAGTGGTTGTGTTGATTTGCTACTGAGGGGGATAGCTCTTGGAGGAAGGTCATCCAATCTAAATATGGTTTCTTGTGGGGGGTTGGGGTTCTCCCCAAGAAGCTTATTTCCATGAAAGATGCTTATGGAAGGGTATTCACAAAATTTGGGATGGGCTTTCTAAGCATATTTATTTTGAGATTGGGGTTGGGAAGCGCATTCATTTTTTGATTGAGTTGTGGTGTGGGGATATAACCCTCTACAAAGCTTTCCCCGATAATTTTTTTTTTTTTGGCTAGGAATAAAATATCTCAGTTGTAGATTATGCTTAGGGAGACTCTGGCCCGTGCTTTTGGAATATCGGGCTAAGAAGGGATGCGCAGGACTAAGAGCGGGAACAATTGCTGAGGTTGCTAGGTGTCTTGTATGAGCATAGAAGTGCGAGAGGTGGAGCGAATTCGGTTAAATAGAGAGGGGGCCGTAAAGGGAGATTTACTGTTAAGTATTTCTACAGGTGCATTCAAGGTAGTAGGAGGACCTTATTTCCTTGGAGAAGTGTTTGAAAGGTTAGAGCTCACTCCAAGGTGGCTTCTTTCAGTTGGTTTGTTGTGCATGAAAAAGTTCTTACTATTGATAATATAATGTGAAGGGGGTTAGTGCTGTCTAATTGGTGTTGCATTTGTAACAAGTTAGAATCAGCCTCACATCTTCCATTCATTGTGATCTTGTCAGAGAGTTATGGGGCATTGGTTTGATGATCTTTGGTGTTGATTGGGTTTTTGGGAAGAAAGTTTTCGACGTGTTAAAGGATTGGAAAGGAGGTAGAGCATCGATAAGTAGGAGGGCATCGCTTTTGAATCCTTTGTGTGTAATGTAGTTGATTTGGTTGGAATGAAACAAAGGATCTTTTGATTAGGTTGAGGTTCCATTGTATGGATTGAAGGGTGTTCTCCTTGCTAATTTGTACAGTTAGTTGAATGAGTTGTTTGTGGATGATGCAATAAATTTTATACACTCTTTATCGCATTTTGAGTCTTTTTTTGAATGTTTTTGTTGCTTTCTGCCTTTTTTATAGGAGTGTTTTTGCCTTTCTCCCCTTCTATAATGGGTTTTTTGCCTTTGTATACGAGTGTCATTCCCTTAATACCTTTCTATATCATTTTATTTACAAATAAAAAAAGAGTCACAATTTCTCCAACAAACAAGATTAATAAAAATGAGGAAGAAATATATATATGAAAGCACATCAAAATTCTACTAGCAAGAGTTGATCGCCTTTACATGATTTTTCTCACTTGTTTTTTACATTGTTATAAACTTCAACATTGAAACTTTAACAATATAAGCTTATAAGTTTTTATTTCATTTTATAGGTAAGCAGGAATTGAGGGGGCTAGGATTCGAACCCTGGATGTAAGTGTGGATTATAAGAGCTCTTGCCACTTGAGCTAACCACAACACTAGCTTATAAGTTCTTACAATTTTTGTTTTATATATATATTTTTTTTAGTGGTGGTTCTGTTCTTTACTATTTTTTTTTTTTATGGGCTGTGTGAGTAACTTTTTCTGCAGTATGAAATGATTGTATCTAAGTAACTAAATGTAAAAAAACTAGCCCATGAGTTTAAAAATATGACTAACACGACTATACCGTCTCACGGCTCCCGCCAAACAACTAAGAATGCCTAGTTCTATCAATTGATAAATCCTATATACCAGTTAAATCAAGAGGTTAATGGAAATTGCCTCCCAAGAGCAAACTTTTATCTATCAAAAACAGTAAAAGTTTAACTAGATATAAGACATACAAATCTGTATTTATAATTGTGGGTATCTGGCCATCTCTCCGCCACATGGCACCTCAAGAGGGTCCACGTCATCCAAGCGCCTTGCCTCCAACGAACTCGCCATGATGCCTTCCAAGGCATCCTCTACGCCACCAACATCAACATAGGATCCTCAGCTGGGAGCAAGGCCTAGGAATCTCTGCTTGGGACCTAAGGAGGTATGTGGTTTGGAGGCTAGAGCTCAGGGTCTGTCAAGGTCGCTTAGCTTGCCCTTCAAAAGGGCAGCTACAACTTGACCAGCCATAGAGAGAGGGAGGACATCGCCTAAGACACCTGACGTCTCGAAACTAATATCATACCTACCACCTGCATGATATGCCTCCACATATATTATACCTACCTCTGCAGCTCCAATTATACAAATCCTAAAGTTTGAGCCTACAAAAGAGGTTGTCACATGCTATCTGTCGAGCCAACGAGGGGCCACCGGTCTAAGGTGAGTTGACCCCCACCTTTGGCTCCACCTATAAACTGACCCTAAGCTCTCTGATGACAAGCAATCCAAAGCAATTGCATGCAATCCCAAGCCATTCAGGCAACTCTATCTCCCAGGCTATGCTCTCCACTGCCACTTTTTTTTCTTTTTCTTTTTCTTTTTCTTTTTCTTTTTCGTTTTTTGATAACCGAGTGTCCGGATTAGCTTGCGTGCACCTCGACTAATCCCGGGACCCTGAAGCTAACGGGCGGGTAAAGTTCCAGTGGCCCTAAGGAGAATCGAACTAGGTGACCATTGGGGAGCAAACCCCAGGCCTGACCAGCTAAACTACCCCCAGGGTTCTCTCCACTGCCACCTCTCTATCTAAGGATGCCTTAAGCTCTCACCTCCACCTCCGGCGGTTCCTGGCAATTGTCGTGCACTCCATCTTCCCAGACTCCATTACTCTAGCCCACTCTAAAGTCCCATACCTACAATAATATATATGCATAGCAATGTCACGACGAATGCCAATTTTGCAATGTATTGAATGTCAATTGTATCGATCAATACACAAAATGTTTGTCTACATTCAATTAATTTTAAAAATAAAAATAAAACATACTTTTATGCGAAAAGAAAACAAGTGATACATAATCAATATGTTAAATTATTGTCGAGGATTTTTATGCTCCTCCTTACCATACAAACTTCACTGAAATTTCTTTTCAGAAAAAATCCAAAGAAGTTTCTTTGGAAAAGATCCAAGAAAAATCTTATGGACCCGTGTCGACCTGACCCGACACGGGTACGGGTACAGGTTGTGTGTTGGGTGCGGCTACTTTTTATTAGACACTGCTGAGATCTCAATTATGAGATAATAGTGAAGACAATATACTAAAATCAGATCTGTGACTTATAGTTATCATGTGCAACAAAACTATTAAGGATGGAAACAAATCCCTAATGTGAGAAATCAGTATGTATAAACTAATAAATACCTAAAGAAGCTGAAACATTACCTTACAGATTGCACTTCGACTCATTTTTTGTCGTATCCACGCACTCATATCTAATTTTTGGATACTTTTAGCCGAGTTCGCATATCCTTAGTTTAGAGGTTTCATGTGTCTGATCCCTAGAAACACACCCGCACTCGACACTCGTCCCCGAGTCTGTGTAACATAGGAATTCATGGAGAATTGTTCAAGTATTGTTGACTTAATTAGGATGAGATGTGCACTCCAATTAGAGAAGGGGGCTACTGCATTCAGCATTTCAGCATCTTTAATCAGCTTTTGTTGGGTAAGTAGCTAC
Source organism: Aequorea victoria (assembly GCA_032361285.1). NCBI lineage: Eukaryota > Metazoa > Cnidaria > Hydrozoa > Leptothecata > Aequoreidae > Aequorea > Aequorea victoria. The sequence goes on from JAUTBS010041033.1 coordinate 10,788, forward strand.
TAGCTTTGGAGATGTGTGAATGAAGTCAGTAGCTATTGGGGAAAGGTGGTGGAAGGAAAGTTCAGGTCCGATATGCTAGGATGAATGTTTAGGGAGGATAAGGGCTCTCTATGGGAGAAGGGTCACACTTTGGGCAGATGGGGGTGTGAGTGGAGACGTTTCTTAGTCACAGGCATTTCAAGCTTTGCGCTTTGCTAAAAAGATAAAAACTAAAAAAGAAATGAGGCTTCAAATCAAATTATTTGATTATCAATAAGGCGGGTGTGATTTAGGTCCTTGGGAGCTCCAATTCATTAGGGTAATTCAGGACTATGATGAATTGGAGGCCATTTCTGAGTCTCTTTATGGGGCTGAGGTCTTCAAGGAACAAGGAGGGTGAGATCAAATGTGAAGCTAGTGGGGAGAGTTTACAGTGAAATGCTATTACTCTATTATTAGTTGCGGATCAGGAGTAGGGAACCCATTCCACGGAACAGCATTTCAAAGTTTGGGGTACTGTCAAAAGGTGAGCTTTTTGTTTGGACAGCAGCACTGGACTCAATCTTCACTATCGATACTGTGTGAAGAGTAGGGGTTTTTTTTTTTTTTTTGATAATTGAAGGGGGGTGGGGTGGCCGGGGGTCGAACCCCCAACTGTGAAGTGGGCTATCAGCATGCTCCACCACTGAGCTGCACCAGCACTTCCCAAGAGTAGGGGTTGGTTTCTTCCTTGTTTGCGTAATTTGTGTAGGAAGGTAGAAGAATCAACAAACCATTTGCTCCTGCACAAATTTCATGAGAAACAAAGTCATATGCCATAGGTTCAGGGCTAGGCCAACTACTCCACGAGCTCTCATTCATAAACCAGTGACTGCTACAAATAACATAAATAAATGTAACCAAAGTTCACTGAAAAATGTGATGTCGTCATAGACTTATAAGCATGCTATTCTCTATTTGTGGCAAGCAGATGTGGATGCTGGCTTGGTGGTTAAGTTCTATGAAAGTTGAATAAGATGGGTGCCAGTGCAAGAGATCACGAAAGGCATGGAGGATAGCCCCTACGTGCTTGATGTGGTGTGTGTAAAGGGAGAGAAACTGAACACCTTTCAAGGACAAAGAGATGGTGATTTATAAACTTATGTTTACTTCGTTCTTTTTACTTTTGGGCGAAATAGAGTTTGTGACACTTCTTTTGCATTTGTAAATTTCTTGCACAAGCTCAATGTTTGGTGAGAGGCCTTAGTAGTGTTTTTGTTTCTTTTCCTGTGTGTTTGTAGCACTTTTTAATACATTCTTATCTGCATTTCTACCACCAAATGTGAACTTCTATTTCTCACATTTTTCCTGAACTTCACAAAGCTTCACCTATGACCAAATAAGAATAAATGCAAGAAATGTCTTAACTCTTCCAAGAACATATTTGGAGGTAAATACTAGGTGAACAAGTTTTGTTGATTGTGTATTGTCATTCTAAAATTGTAATCATAAGTCTCTCGTAAAGATCAACCATCTTATGAACAATTTCAGATGGATATTATGTAATATAACCATGATTATTTAGTTTAGTCATTTGCAAACCAAAATACAAATTTATAATAGAAAAGAAAAAAAAAGGAAACTTATTGTAGAGAGGTAACAAAAACAGAAGTAAAGGGGTTCCGCAATAAGATGGGCTCATGCATGATTAACACATTCAGGAAGTAGCTGAAAGCCACCAGTACATACCTCACTACTCACTAGTAACCAAAAAAAATTACGGAGAACGTAGAGTAAATGATATGAGCCCAATGCCTAATGAGAAAAACTGCATGAACATAAAAATGCAGATAAACCCCATAGGCTGGAGGAGAAAGAGGATATGTTTGGACTGTGATTCAACATTACAACTAGGTCAAGTACCTTGAGAACCAATTGAAACTAAGCGGGGGGTATAAGTAAGAAATCCCTGCACATAAATAAGATATAATTATGAGCAATACTGACAACAACCACAATCTGTACAAAATTTTACAACTGAAAAAGAAAATGATCGGTATCACACCACATATTATTAGAAAAAGCACTAACACTACATGTCTGATAGGGTAAACTAACTTAAGGAAATGAAGGACAATGAAGAGTTAAATGTGTAAATTAGAGGACAGCTACAAAGATATACCCATTCTAAAAGTATGAATAAAAATCCCAACCTCTCGATTGGTTGCAGAAATTCTACCACATATACTAAACTCCAAAATCACATTGCAAAACAATACAAGCAGGAAACGCCACAAGGAAATCTGGATAATAATACGCTCAAAACTCATATCAATAATAAAATAAGCAGACTACATAACCTGCCTTAAATTAAACGTATGATGATGGCGATTATGCATGAGGTGCCACCTCTGCCAGCTTGTAAATGCCAAATACCCTGAATTTTACAAACCATCCCATGAATGTATCACTTCAGCTACGGTCTCAAACTAAAGAAGCTCAAAATCTGTAAAAGACATCTTCTCAAAGAAATTCTAGTGTCATTACTACATCTAGTTCATTCCCCCCCAATTTTGTAAATATTTTGCAATGTGGGTGTAGGACTAATGATGATCAAGTGCCTAGGTGTTTATGTTACACATTCATATTTAGCATATCAAAATAATTTGCAAAGTTAATATTCAATGAGTCAGCATTTTTTAAACAAACTCATAAATGGACGAGTTCAAGAAAAAGTGACTCTTTTGGGTTACTCTAATAAATTGTCTAGTTTAAGTATAAAAAAAAAAAGGAGATTGAAAATTTTAAAAAATCAAGCATAAGTTAATAGATGCCCGAACATACAAACCATTATATATGATTGGTGATGTGACCTTGAGAAACTCCTAAACATAATTATTTTCATTGTTACGTTGTTCATGGTGCGTAAGGTTTTGGCAAAGATTTTCAAAACAAACACTTAAAGTAAAATGCAAAACATAAAAGGATAACCCTGGGAGAAAAGAAAAAACAAAAAACACTAGAAGTTCCCCTGGTTTTATAGTTCTGCAGACAAAAGTTGCATCTTTCTATAGTCAAAAGCAGCACTCACCTAAATGCCAGAGATTTGTCATATTAACAACATCATCTCCAAAACCTACACCTAATCACCTATAAATGTGTACTATACTCTTAGCAGAGATATGTCTAACCTGAAAGATGGAAATTCATGTGAGGCAAAAGGATGATGTTACTCTTGAGCATCATTTTCTAATTAGGCTTCCATTGATTCAATTTAAATAATTCCCCTTCAAAGAATATCATGTTTAGGAAACAGCCTATTTCATTTTCACCAAGCCAATTCTATTTAATCTGCCAATTGGAAGCTAAAACTAATGCTAGAGAAAATGTTGCCTACTTTTGTAATGCCTTGCGTTAGTCTTGTAAGAATTCTTTATCAAAAAAAAATTAATAATAAATAAATAAAAATTGAACCTGTTTCAAGTTACCACCACTTACGTCCAGAGTAAATAGAGAGACATGCATAAAAATGTGTTCAACTATTAAACTCATTTTCCTCATATGGCTATCTTCCTAGAAATTCTCATATATTTCCAGTTTACTGGACTAATCAAAAGAAGAAGAAAAAAAAAAAAACAGGTTACTGGAATCGATTGACAAGATGAAACTTTGGAATACCAAAAGAACAAAAGAGCAATTAAACGATGAAGAAGCAAGAAAAGTGATTGTCTATGACGTTCTCAGACAGATACACTCTACATAGAGCTGAATGGAAGAAAAGGATACCTAATTACCTATAACCAGTCCCAAGGTCTCGGAGTTGAGGCATTATCAAGTTTAATAATGGACAATCACATCCATGTAATAACGAATAAGAAATGCGAAAGATATCCACCCTTTATTCAAATACTACCATAAATAAATATCTCAACCTAGAACTTTTATTTAAATTATCCACGCAAAAGCACAAATTCATGCAAATGCTCACACAGATGCAAAAACCAAATGTCAAACAGTCCCACCTGTTGTGTTTCACCAGTACGGTATAGCACGTCCATATTAACACCCTGATTTTTGAAGAGTACATCACCCTGGGGGTCTTCAGCCAATCCAAGCAATTCATCCTTCAATATTACTCACAAATAGTCAATATATTATTTTCCAAGCCACACAACTCATGATATTATTGCAGCATATTACGTAAACACTTGCATAGAAATTTTACAAGTAAATCACAATTGATGCACGGTTCTAACAAGAACCACATACCACTTCAATGACTTCAACACACACACACAAAATAAAAAATAAAAACAGAACTGCCTCAAAACAACAGGGAGGGCAAGAGTAAATTATTTTAGAATATCATGTGAAGCCCAGAACATGTGGTTCAAAAAGTAAATATAAGGAAAAATCAATCCCATTGGGTTGCAGGTGAAAAAGGAAAAGGCTATGTTATTTATGAAACAAGCAGTCAAATCACAAAGGAATACCAGGCCCACTGTTAAGCCCTTCTCAAATCTCAGCATAGCTCCCTCAACTAATAACATTCCTAAGCACATGAAAGAGCATAAAGTTCAAAATTACTGATTCTGACAGATCTTAGGGTGTTACTGTTACATAATGTGCACGAGTCTCAAGGACTTCCATCATTGTGCCTTGTTCCGGTTGTTTGTCACTATGCATTAAGGATGACAAAGGTGTATTTGAACTTTCAAATCACTTACTGATTTGTTATAATTTAAATTTAAATTCACATTCACAAAGGCTCACCGATAATCGATAAACCCTGAGTTTCCAAAAAAAAATTAAAAAATCAAAAGCGCAAAATAAGTTTCACTCTGTTCAATGGAGGTGAAAATCAACAAATTGTCATTTGCAACACCTTTGTGATGTAAGGCAACACGACAACGTCTAAGAGAAGATTTTTGCTCAAACCCTAATGAGAGGTTATAAGTTCCATAGCATAGACTCCGTGCTATGCCAGCATTTCAGCAGGACACAAATGGGTAATAAGTGCATATCAATACCGACACGTAAAACTAAATCAGGCCCTGACTAAATGGGTCATTTGAAGGGCATGCAAAATGCGAACCCAACACCTACAGGCACACCTGCATCTACTAAGTTTACCTAAGAACATGTAACTTTGACTAGTAAATTGTCTGTGCCTAAACGTACTTTTTAATAAATTTAACTCTAAAATTAATTTTAAATAATAATTAAGGAAACAATTATTAAAAAAATGAGAAAATTATATATTTAAAGAGATAAGAGAAAAAAAAAGATAATTTTTCAAAGAAGAAATCTTTAATATAAGAGAGAACGAATGAAAAAGTTAACACAATCTTAATTATTGAATTAAGAAGATCTCAATTCTTTATTAAGTATCAAAACGTCACATCAACACCATTCACCCTTATAATATAGATTGTAATAAAAAACAAGTAGAGAAAGTTTCATTTGTCATCTGACCCTTCCAAACCCAAATACTCTTCAGGGTAACAAAAATAGTAGGAAATGGTGCATGTAAAGCAAAAGAGTCACATTAAACAAACAGGTGCTCAGTAAGGCGGCTAAACTCCATCCCCAAAAAAATGAAGAGAAATTGTACACAACCTTGTCAAAAACCAACAACATATTATCACTTTCGAGACTCTACCTGGAAGTTCCAGAAGTGAGAGCCAATGAAGTTCGCGAAATCTCCAACTTGGACGGTCACGATTTCCCTCATGTGTTCCTATCAGAAGGTGATTATAACCATTCTTATTTTTTCAACTAAGATAGAGATAGGAATCTACACACAAACACCATATGAGTACATACCCATATCAATTTACATTTCCGAGTAATCAGTTAACTAAAGAAATACTTTATCTACTAGCTATGAATATAGAAATTGAAGCCCTAGAAGTTCAAGGGTTCAATCCTTCCAATAATTTCACAAAACACAGCATTTTATATCATATAAGGGATGTTCTTTCAAAGATTAAAGCACACCTGCGCGTCAATGTATGCTGATTAGGCTGGTTTCGTTCTTCCTCCAGATCAAAGAGCTGGTGAGTAGAGCGCGGTTTGTATTCGACTAGACTTGACAATTCGCATGCTTATCCATGCGCCTCTGTGTAATGTTCTAGTAGCAAGCGGTGGCCGAGGAGGTCGAAGCGACGGAAAATGGCGCGCATGGATTGGAGCGAGTTGGGATTTTCTTATTCTGAATATGTCACCAACTATATTCAAAAAGTTGTGTTTGGTGACGTTTTTTTTATTTTAAGAAATTTGTAAATAATTATCAAAAATATATTTGTGCTGTTGTTCTTGTTTGCAAGGAATTTAAATAATTTATTCAATTAGAAAATTATTAAAATATAATAAAGTGTTTTCCAAAGGAGTTTTTATTCTAGTTTCATTCTTCACTATCTTTCTTTGTCAATAGAGGATTAGGAGACTCTTTCATAATTTTATGAATCTACATCTTTACAGAGTGAGACTCTATTCAGATCGAAAGAATTCACCAAAGAAGAAAATCTTTACTGAGCAAGACTCTATTCAGATCAAAAGAGTCCGTCAAAGAGACTTCTTCTAACTAGGAGAGTAAGCAAGCTACCGGGAGCAAAGCTTTTGGCTCTCCCTTTCCATTCCCAATTCCTTCTTTTCATTCTACTTAGGTGGAGCAATTCAAACTCTCGACAGAATATAAAAGAGGACCACATGTCTATGTAGACACTGTCACCACGGGGGAACTTTATCCTAAAAAATTAAGTTTTAACTTAGTTTTTGAAACCGTGATGTAACAAATCACTGTTGTGTACTAAACGGTTAACAGCCAACAATGTGAGAAAAAATAATCACACAATCAAGGCGAGTCACACAATTTTGTACGTGAAAAATTTCAACTTGGGTAAAAATCAATGGACCAGTCCAGGTCCGGAAAAGATCAAGCGCTAAGAATGAACAGTTACAAGACTTACTTACAGATTCAAGTTGAATCCACAACCTAAACGCCGTTAAGTTGAGTTTGCTGAATCCACGTACACCGTTTCTCGTTTGATGTGAACAACACTGAATCCACGGTGTTATTAAATCGTGAAATCCACCGAAAATGTTCATAGGAATCCACCTAAGAAAAACAGAGTATCTGAATTGATTCTGAGCACGACTGACTTTAAAAAACCTTACGTGATGTAGTAGGCCTTAAAATATTGATTGTTAGAGAGTTTCCTAAGTACTATCCTCGGAGAGTTTCATGAGAGTATTTATAGAAGAAGTTGGAATGTCCACTGCAGTGTTTGGAATATGCCCATTGCTTGGATACCACTCGAGCGGACTTGTGGCAGACCTATCCCAAGTTTTGCCTGCGAGCCTGTTTTGTTGTGTTGTGCTTCGAAATTTTGCAATACTTGTACACTATTGAGATATCCTCAAAGTGATTCAATCTTATCCAACACCCTTATCCTAAAACATCTCTTTAAGATATTTACATTTTATTCAACCAACTTATCCTAATCTCCTCTTTAAGAGATTTACATCTTATTCACCAATCTTATCCTAAACAATCTCTTAAGAGATTTACATCTTATCGGGAAGATTACATAGTATTAAATTCTTAATAAACCAACTAAGGATTTACATCGACTAAGATTCCGAATGGAAATTTAGGTTTCAAGTATATCATTAAGACTCCCTCATCCACACACCTTTCTAATCTACAAACCGTTGCAATAAGATTTTTTTTAAGGGATTGCCAAACACGTACTTAGGACTAACAAGCTCCCCCTTTGACAATTTTGAAAAAACACAAGGAACACACTTCTGAAGTCTTGAATTTTGTTTAAGAACTTTTGTACCTATTACATCATTAGAAGAGACTAAACAAGTAGGAAATATCATAGTAATCTCAATCATTATCGACCTTTAGTCTTAGCAATCCTATCTAAAGATGTTTGTCAAAGCAATTGTAAAGTTCTTAAAACAAATAGAGTTAAATGTTCTAACCAACCAAACCAAAATCTATCCCCTTTTTTTCCAGAATGGGAGAACCATATGCTAATACCGAGAAACGATGGTCTACGAACCACATCGCAACTCCCGCATCATCGCCTCAAGGCCATCAAAGTGTGTGTCCAGATGATCAAACCAGCCATGAATGAAGGTCATGTCCTACTGATGAGTGGTCATATGAGTCTTCCATATATCCTCTAGATGGGTGACTCTGTCTGTCAGTAAAGAAGACTTCCCTCAGATGGAGCAGTAGCAGCAGGTGGGACAGGAGCGTCATCCTCTTTGTCACTGGAGGTGGGTGCAGCTTGAACAGGAACATGGGCAGCACTCTGAGCTAAGGTCAGATGTATGATAGGACGTGACACGTACTGGATAGGAGTGTCAAGAGGAAATACCATGTTTGGACGGGATTAGAGAAAGTCTGAGATGAAAAGGCCGAAGGGAAGGGCCATTGATGCCTTCCTAGATGGGATTTTTAGCATAGATGTCACAAACATGGCGGGAAGGTCAAGAGAAATGCCTCGACTAATAGCATATAAGACATACCCTCTTTTGCGGTTTATATTAGAAATATGACCCCTTGGGTCAATATTGGCGCTGACAATTAAGTTCAAGAGCCAAAAGGTCAGTGTTAGCTTATGCTGTTAAAAGAGGAGACTGTCTAACCAGACCCGGGGATGACCACATAGGGTGGTGGCAATGTCAGTGAATGAGAGACCAACATTAGTGGGAAGAAGAGGGTACTCGGGACTATCGAGACTCTCAATGCCCATGAAAAAGGCAAAAATGTTTAGATTTAATTCTTGCCAAAAGCCCCGAACAAATGTTTTGAAGGTCAACTCTTGGAGTTCAACATCATAGATGTTGGAATAGAACTCATGACGGTTCCTTCAGCGTGAAGAAATCGAGTCCAACGATGGTGAGCAACCCATTAAATAATGGGTGACCCTTCAAAATGTTCGAGAACTACATCCTACTCAATCCATATAGGACGATGGGCAAAAGAGGTGTTATACCTTTCTTCCTCTTCAAGGGAGCAGAAGCGATGACGATCAAACGGAGGGAGCTATAAGGAGGAGGCATGACAGGATTTGCGACGGCGAGGAGGTATTATCTTGGAAAACAAATTTAAGAAACTATGAGAAATTATGGAATATACGCCATATAATATGTTAGAAACAACAACTCTCAATGAAAATGTACCAAGAGATGTCCACCAAACCCCCATTATATGAGTAATGCATACAACCTAAGCAACCCATAACAAAGTGTAAAATGCTTATTTGGCTAATGCATTCAACCTAATCAAGGAATAACCAAATGCTTAGCATATTCAATCTCACACCTCTCAATCAAAGCAATTGTTCTAGGGTATATGAGATATTTATGGCAATGGTAATTTTCCCCAAATGTGCACAAACCTTAGGTCATGGGGAGGTAGACCCAAATCAACCCAAATAGTATATAATAATCAAGGAAGAATTGATCTAGGTCAATGTTTAAGTCATATTCACAACCCTAAAACCTAATGACGGATCAAAACATCCAAAAAAACTAAAAAATTCGGATATACCGAAAGAGGAACAATAGATGAGAGAGAAAAAAATACTTACCCACGATTGATTAGAGGGAGAGATCCACGGATCTGGAGCAAGGGGTGGTTTTTGGGTGCCCTAGGGCTGTTTTATGAGGGAACTGAGCGGCTAGGGTGAGGGGAGGGTGTGTTCGATTGAGGCGTTGAGCTGTTTTAAGAAATAAATTCCCAACATATCGCTCGGGCGAAGTGCATACCGCTCGAGCGGTGTATGGGCAGTAAGGGTCTGAGGGGAAAAAGATGTGATGTTGGTTTATTTTGAAGCCAGATTTAAAACAACCAAGAAAGCAGTCAAAACACTCTAGAAGACCTTAAGAGAAAACACATCTCTTAATGTATGAAATGATCTAAGCCCTAAAAGAATTATTCCAAAGAACATATGCATTTTTTTTGAATAAAGATGTCACATAAGTTACATAGTAATAATCGTGATGCTAATCAACCTAGTAAGTGATTATGTGACCTTAGGACTTAGTAATTCCAAGTTCAATCCTATATGTGATTGATGTGTCTGAATCACCTTCAAACAATCAAACATGTTGTGTTCTGAAAGTCAAACCAAATAGGCTCTCCGATGTATGTTTGTTGAAGAAAGGAGGAAGCTCCCCCTCACATAAGAACTGCAATAATTTTTTTTGTGCTTTCATTGGTGGCTTTCACACTATTGCAAATGGTAGCTCTCACCGCTGACACTCTTTTTCATATTTGTTTAAAACTTTGTCAAATGGTAGCTTTCACACATTTGCAGAGGTAGCCCTTTCCTCAAGCTAGAACATTCTATGCGGTTTTTATGTAGAAGAAGCAGTGGAATGAACTTAGATGGGAGTTGTTGTAGGGATCAACATCAACATGAGGATCCTATGACCAGGGCCAATTCAAGAAGCATAGTTGTAAGAATACTAAGAAAGATCCATACATAAATTTGATCACAAGTACGGAGAACTTTCATTAGCAAATCATAAGGGTGTGCGTGAAGTAGTAGGTTGAGAAGCATTTACAAATATTAGTTGTGTAATAAGTATGACAAGAAAAATTCAAAAGAAAACAATGTCAATTCAGGTATTTCTAGGATGAGGCTTTTTCTGTTAGCACATATCAAGAGACACGAAATCCAAGAAGATTAGCTAGCAGTATAATAGCAAGACCATTTGTGTTTTTATTATAATTTTTTTTTGTATTACTCCACAACACTTGCATCAATAGATTTTCAAAAAAAATCAAACTAAAGTGCATCAAAAGATTTGGTGAATAGGTCAGCTTTCTAATGTTTAGTGTCAATGTGCTCAAGAATGATGACATTATCTTCTA
>JAUTBS010041034.1:0-13909 GCA_032361285.1 Aequorea victoria
AACTATATTTTTTTTATTTCCAGATTCTCACCTAGAGTTTCACAAATACTTTAAAAATATCAAACCTCATTGGATTTTTTTTTTAAATTACACAAAGCTAGATTATGGTGTTATCAAAACTTGGCAAGAAGCAAAAGAGGACTGGTTATCAATAGAAAGGGGCTTACAAATTCATACCACAAAATTTGTCGAACAAGGAGCCTGTTTGGTAAACTCAAGATATCAAGAAATCTACGAACCAAAGTGAGTTCTGTAAATTGGGGGTGAAACTAGACCCATAGACCTCACTTTGGATTTGTGGATCACCTCAAAAGGATATTTATAGAATATTCTACAAGGGTCCAAACTTGGCTAATTTGCTGCCTCTCTGTCACAGAAAGTTCCAAAATGGCATAGGGGTCCAAAAATATATTTTTGGGTCCAACCAGAAATAACACACACTCAAGACATCTGAAAGTGGCCCTGTTTGGAAAATATTTTAATTTGGAGAAAGTTTGGTTCACACGAAAATTTCTAGAGTTTCTTAAATAGCCCACTGTTTTGCGTTAACTTCATCATTTACACATAATCATCCAACTTCTACTACTTTCGCACATCCAAGGCATGTACAAACACATCTTATCAACATCATATATTCATTATAAGGTACTCATCTTTTCTTACATTATTTCTCCTTTATCTTTGGTCATTAAAAAGTTTCTCGAGAACAAGGTTCTAAACTTTCCTTTCTTGTTTTCTTGGTTCATCTCCATTCATCTTCATGCTTCTGTTACCTTAGAGAGGGTTTGACATGAGAAGATAGTCTTAGGTAAGAGATACATATCTTTGAAGATCACTTACTTGATGGTCTTTCTTGTTCCAAAAACTTAGGACTGAGCTCTAGGTTTCTTCCTTTTTCCTTCTTCCTTTCCTTCTTTCTTTCTTCTCTTCCTTCTTCTTTCTTCTTCTTCTTTTTGTTCTCTTATTCTTCTCATTCTTGCTACCACCAAAATTTAGAGAGAGAGTTAGATGGAAAAAATATTTTAAAGTGTTGGAGAAAGGGTCCTATTTATAGGCAAGATGTTCGGGGTGAAAAATTTATTTTATCACTCATTTAGTTTTTATTCAACTTTCAATTCAATTCTTGTTCTTTCAATTTGATTTCAATCCAACTAAATCTTGGGCTCCAAGAGCTCTAATACCTTTTTTGGATTCAATAATCCATTTTTCTTAGGGCATAAGGCCTTGTTTGGTTTACTGGGGAACAAGTTCTCTAGAATTAAGGTACTTTACAAGACTTTTTTATTTTCATTTATTTTAATTCTAATTATGTCACATCACAACTCCTCTCCTCTCATTATTCTCCCATGTGCTTACACTAATCCTTGAAGACTTTTTGGCTTTTAATGAGGTAAGAAACTTATACTTTCAAGCAACCATCATTTCTATATTTTCCTTTCTTTTTCCTTTTTTTTCATAAATTGTCACATCACCCTTCTTTCCTCTTCGGGATTTCGGTGCATCCCTTCTAGAAGCTTCACTTTATTTGTTTTATTATTTATTTCATTAATTCATGAGATTAAAATTCACTTTGGGCCCAAATTAACATCATTTGGGCCAAATTTTAAGTTTTAGGCCTAACTTTGGTTTGGGTTTGTAATTAAATCAATTGGGCTATTAATAAACTAATTGGGCTGAAATAATTATTTATTTTGGGCCCCCATAATGTTTGGCCCAAAGCCCTAATTAAATTTACCTATTGGGCTTCTCAAAATTTGGGCCTTATTTAGGTCTTCCATGAATTTCCTGTCTTTGAGCTCTCAATTGAGTTTTTTTATTTTATGATTGTGTTGGGCTCTTATGGTTGGGCTTACTCTCATTATCTACCCAAATTTTTATTTAAAGTTTTGGGTTTTAGGAGTTCCTGATCCTTACTTTGGCCCGTTTCAGTTTTCTGCTCCTTTTTCGCCTTTCACGGTATTTTCTAACTTGAATGTTTTAAATTCTTCTTGTTCAAAATTTATTTTAACTCTTTTCATCAATTACATTTTTATAGGTTTATCCTATTCCATATTTCATGCGTTCATCGCTTTGTTCATAGGGTTCGAATGTCATTTCTCCAAGCGTAACGCCTTTATTTTCGGTTTAGCGTCTAAGGATCGTGTTTGAGAAAAGTGATGCATCACACCTTTCCTTCTTATCCACTGGTGAGGCAAAAAGTCAACTCATAGCTCATTTTTGTTTCGTTTACCTAGAATTGTTGAAGTTAGTCGTCCTTGGATGCTTTTGAGCTTGATTCACAACTCTTTCTTGAGTTCTTGTTCCCACTAAGTGTGGACAATTTTTCCTTTAATGATTGAGACTCTTGGTTTCCTAGACTTTTATAACAAGCATGTCCTAATACGTAAAGTTGGAATAGGTTCCATTTCTAAGGCAGTCTGTAGGCATCGCAAAATTTGAGCAAACCCCCGTAGGTTATTATTTGGTCCACTCACTTTCGATGGGTTACGATTAACATTTCTCCTAATTATGGGAAATGAAGGAATTTAACAATAAAGAACTTGCATTGTATAACATTAGCTTCATTAGATACTATACCAATTTATTCTATGAAGTGAAAATTTACAATCAACATTGTTTACTCAATGTTTAAGATAAGGAGAGAACTAGGAAAAATCAGTTCGTAGAGAAGCGTTTTGAGTCTATAAGATATTGGCCCTGAAGTTATGTTGATCAAACGCGCTTCAATTCAAATATCCAAGTCTAGTATCCCAGTAAGGATCTCAAGAGTAGACAAATGATTCACAAGGTTGCACTCATAAAAGAGTTAACCACCAAGTTTTGACGAAAAAAATAATGATTATAGCAAGTGTTTTATCTTAAAAAGGAAAAGGGATCTCAAGGATTTAATTATTGATTACACATTCGTGATTTAAGACTTTGAGTGGGCTTAGTTATCCAAGAGTAATATTCAACTGTGTTAAAACGATCGAAGTTGAATATAAATTGATAGTCATTGCCCCACAATAACTACCCTAAAAATGGATTTCTTGAAGACGTTCAGTCATATGGAACACCAATTGTGTAAATACGAAACACCTTGTTAGGATTAACGGTAGTATTTTATCGATAGATTTTATTACTTCGTTGTTAATAATTAAAGTACTTTTGGTAAACTCCTTCCTTTATGCACAATCTCATATATTCCCCTTTAAACAGGAACATCTCCCTCACAACAAACACGTGGATGATTGATCCAAGAAGTTGACAACTTTGCCTTGGGTACATGAGGCAAGCTAATCTTAATACGTTAAGACTCAAAAGCCACTAGTACTACTTACTATAAGAATAATGCAATTTCTAATACTTTCTTCCTCGAATGACCCTGTCGATGATCAACTAAAGTTCAAGACGTTTATAAAACTAACATTGTAAGGGTTTGTCTATTTAACGCAAGTCTAAGGCCTGATTCTCACATGACACTCGCATGCCATACTCTCTTCCATGTCACGTTCTCCTCGTCCCTAAACACCTCCTCTAGGTCTGAGTCGGAAGACAACCCTCACAGAAGATATCAATACATATATTTAGTTCAGTTTTAAGTTTGTTCTTATACATAGATCATGATATGTAGTAACTTAGACCATGAGAATAACAATTGCTCAAAAAAATATGAGGTTTCCCATATCCCAAGGTCTAAGGTTCACCAAACCTAGGCTCTAATACCAAGCTATAATGCCCTAAAAACTTCGATTCGTTAGAAACATACATACATAATGATTAGGGTTATGCTAACACAAACCATACTGTATTAAGATTTTATATACAAATAAGAGTTTGAAAAGAAGCTTTGCAAAAAATATAGTTCCTCCCTGGCTCCAAGATTACATCAAATCAAAAGTATAAAAAAAAACTAAAATCATGGGCTACGTCATTCGGAGTTTGTGTCAAGCCTAGCTCAGCCACGGCTCAAAGTACGTTTCCCCTTCGTTATCTTCCTGGTATCCTTCTTCACCACCAGGCATGGAATACCATGACCTACGAAGCACAACAATAAATATCAAATCAATCTATTCTAACATAACACATCACATACTAACAATTATGTCATAGAAAGGTAAAAGGAAGTAATTACGATGTATGAGCATGAAACAGAACACAAGATAAAATCTAGAATTCCTTTCTCGAGGAATTGGCTTTACCCAGGAATTCTAACAAGTGAACACCAAAGCCATCAATGAGTCCCTTCTCTCGAAGTCATGACACTTAGTCGCGTTAAGTACTCAACCGGTTTATACAAATCGAAAGGGTCATGAGCCCAGCCAGGACATGCTCCAGGAATTACCCATCCATGAGATAGGCCTCGAACACCGATCTTAAGAGCCCTGATGCCTTCGTCGACATCAGATGTGAAATTCAACACACACAGTGCACCAAACACCAAACATTCCCTCAAGGTTCTTGAACAATGGAGTAGTCCACAACCTCAAGTGGAAATTACCCGTCCACATCCAGCATGTAGGAATTACCCATCTACATCCGGGATGGGAGACCTACCCAAGTTCTCATGTGAGAATTATCCATCTACATAAACAAGTGTCAAAGACCACAACAAATAAACCTAACCGACTTAGGTATGAGGGAGACACCCAACCATCCGAATGTAAGGTCATGCATGAACAATGCTAGCATCATGTCTAAGATGAGATTCATAGATAAGGAATGATCATCATGGTGCATCCAATTTAATGTACCTCTTATCATAAATAAGGAAAAAAATAAGTATATAAATAAGGAAATACTTAACCAAACAATTATTTTAAATTCAAACAAGTATTCAGCTCTTTACTAAGTCAACCTCTTTTTTGGTATAGAACTTAACCTTATTTTCCGAACTCTGATAATTATGAAATTATTCGGGGAGGTAGATGACAAAATTATATAACCTTTTCATGAAGTAACCAAAACCTAAAAGTCATTGTAAGCGCTCTCTGTTCAAGCCTCAAAGTTCTATCAAAAATAGTCTCTGTCAAAATTTCTGCTTGCTTCCATGGTCTTGAAAGATTATTTTATGTGCCTTAGTGAACTCTAAAATTCTTGATACTTTCCTGTGACCTATATAAAAAAGTTAGATAAATGTTTTATGAAGAAACAAAAATCTAAAAATGACCATAAGGTTGCCTAAAAATTTAAGTTCCAAACTCAGTCCAGATTTTCACCTCTTTTGGAAAAGGCTCTTTTATCTTAATTTACTCAACTAATTTGGGAAAGGCGAAAGGGGTATGAAGCTAGACTCCAATATATAAATTTTGGTTCATGGATTACTTAAAAAAGATCTCCCTACCAAGAGTTATATTGTTTACAAGTTGATCTTGAATCTATCCACTTTAAAGTTAATGTTGCTAAATTTATTTTAAAAGTTCTAATTGGGTTCTTAGGTCCTCATTTTCATTTTTAAGTGATTAGAACATTGATATCAAGGTCCCCTAAGAATGAGTTCAAAAATTCACATGTCTAAATATCCAACAAAAATCATGCAAGATCACAATTTCAATATACATTATCTCCCCCTTGTTTTATAAAACCAGACACACAGATAAAGCGAGGACAACTCAAGACACAAAAACGCGACTATGCTTCAGAACCTAAAACAAAACATAAACATCAAATTGATATTTTATTTTTTTTATTTTTCTGAAAGATATTTTCGTTCTTGAGAGATACTAAACAAAGAACACTTGGTTCTCTATTTAAATCGTTCGTTGAAGTCCAAGCTGCAAGGTCACCGCTCGAGCAGACTCTATCTTCAAAGATAGAAACGAACCATCCGCAAGTTCATCTTCTTCAACACTATCAGGAAGCTTTCCAAACTTATCAACAAGATTCCAAACCTATCACAAATTAACCTGATTTGCTTCTAAACTCAGCTGATAACAACTATCTCTAAAAGAGGATAAATTTGACACAAATACCGAAATAATCTGAATTGCCACAAATGCAATTTACAATTGGAATTATTAAATTAATAAATATTTAATCTAAAATTCCTAACAGGTTTAATATTTTCAGTGCTTCTTAACAACCTCCTCAAGAAATAGATTGCTTTGCAATCAATATTGTTGATGAGTTAGTTGAAGAAACACTTTATTATATTCTTGCTAATTATCCTTTGGAAGCATGTTTGACCTATTTTGGTTGAGATTTCGACATAGACCAATCAATTGAGGACGTGAATTCTTTATTAGACTCCACTCTTCTTTTGAATTCATTTTCACGAAAAGTCAAGTATGAACCATTACCTCCTCTTTTGAGTGAACTGGCCCTTTCCTATATTGAAGCACCACCAAAGCTCGAGTTGAAGCCCATGCCGGCATCACTCAAATATGTTTTTTTCAGACCCAATGGCACCCTGCCTGTCATAATTGCATCTGACTTGTCTATCGGATAAGAAAACCAACTCTTGGTTGTGTTTAACTAGCACAATGATGCTATAGGGTGGTTTGTGGCTAACTTGAAATGCATTGACCCCTCCATTTCTATGCATCGCATTCATTGCGAAGATAATACTAAACCCTCTCGTAAAATGAAAAGACGACTAAATCCTAACATGAAGGAGGTAGTCATAAAAGAGGTAGTCAAGTTGTTGGATACCGGTATCATTTACCCAAATTCTGATAGTAAGTGGGTGAGTACAACACATGTAGTTTCAAAGAAGTCTGGTCTCACTGTTGTAACTAATGAGAAAAGGTGAGTTGATTCTTACACGCACAACTACTGGTTGGCGTGTGTGCATCGACTATCAAAAATTATATTCTATGACTAGGAAGGATTATTTTCTATTATCATTCATTGATCAAATCCTAGAACGGTTAGCTAGATAGAGTTTTTATTGCTTACTAGATGGTTATTCTGGATACAACCAAGTTTTTTTTCACCCTGATGACCAAGAGAAAACTACATTCACCTGTCCTTTTGGAACTTTTTCTTACCGGTGTATGCCATTTGGACTATGCAATGCACTAGTGACCTTTCAAATGTGTACGACGTCCATCTTTTCCGACATGATGGAAAAGTTTCTCGAGATCTTTGTGGATGATTTTTCAGTCTTTGGAATGTCATTCGAAGTTTGTCTCACCAATCTTGCTAAAGTGCTTCAACATTGTAAGGACACCAATTTGGTGCTCAGTTGGGAAAAGAGTTGTTTCAGGGTTCAAGAGGGTATTGTCTTAGGGCATGTCGTGTCCAAGAGGGGAATCGAAGTTAATAAAACCAAAATTTACCTCATCTCTAAACTGCCACCCTCCTCTTCTATCAAACAAATGCAATCTTGTTTAGGAGACTTCAGTTTTTATCGGTGATTCATTAAGGATTTCAGTAAAATTTCTAAATCCTTGTGTGAACTTCTAGCTAAGGATTCCCCATTCATCTTTACTGAATATTGTATGAAAACTTTCACAAAGCTTCGTGACACCTTGTCAACAGTCCCTATCATGCAATCTCCTGATTGGTCCCTTCCCTTTGAAATCATGTGCGACGCTTCTCAAATTAATGAATGAGAAAATGCTCGAGAATTAATAAATTATAAGTTTATTTATTTTTACTTTAATTTCAAAAATAACACTAGTCTTAGAATTTTTTTCTCATAATTTCTTATGAACTTCTCACATCTACCTATTTAATTTCTAAATTATAGATATTTTTTAATTAAGTAAATTATAAAATTTAGACAATTAATTAAAGTAGTGGCGCCTACTTTTATTTGACAAATATAACAACTTCTCACTGTTGCAAATTAAAGTGTTAATTGAATGAAACATTAGTGACAAAAAAATTATTCATCACTAAATCTAACTAAAGAATGTGTGACAATAACTCAAATTGTCACAAAAGATTGGAGTAGTGTGATTTAGTGAACAATATAAACTATTGTCACTAATAAAAATATTTTAGTGAGAATTTATGTATTGTCACTAAAGATGTCATTAAAACTCTTTTGACGCCCAAATTTTTTTCCCGCCACATATTTAGTGACAAAATTTGTGTGACGAACAAGAAAGTTGTCACAAAAAGTCACGACTTGAGTTTTTTAGTGACAACTCCTTTTTTGTCACAAAATACTTATTTTTAGTGACACTTTTATATTTGCCACAAATTTATTTGTCACTATAGGCCCTTTTCCTTGTAGTATGCAAGTGAGATACTTTCCTCTTTAATACTTAATTTTTAGACAATTCTGGTACCCTCATAGTCCCCAACGTCCCTAACTTATATTTAGGTAGATAGATTTGCACAGAGGCTTCCTAAATCCTTATTCTCAAGATTTATAGATTTTATCCCACCCTTTGTAAATTATTTTAAAAATACTAAACCTTAATGAAAAATTCTAGAAATTTTCAGAGAGCTAGATTAGAATATTAACTAAGTTTTTCATAAAAATAACCGATGTCTCAAAGTCATCAGAAGTAAGTCTGATGATTTGTGGGAAGCAGATTATCCAAAAATTGACCACTTTGGAAAAATCTACTTTATCTAAATCTGTCCATCCAAACTAAGATTTATAAATTTTGACTGAAGTTAGACCCATATACATTTCTTTTCATATGTGTATTGTCTCTACGGGATTTTTTTAGAATTTACTAAAGTTCCCCAATGGTCACTATTTTTTTACGTTTCAAACGCAGAATGTTAAAAAATGGCATAGCGGTTCTAAAATAGATTTTTGGCTTTAACAAAAAATCATACATGCTAAGGACATGTCGAAGTAGTTTCGCCAAAAGTAATTTTTAATTTTACCAAAGTTTGGACACCACAAAAATTATGAGATGGGCCTTATGGCCACTATTTTGTATTATTTTAAGGAGTCTCCTACTTCCATCACCTTTCTTCTCTCTTACACATGTAAGTATTAGTTCAAGTTATATTATTATTACTTTATATGTCATATTAGTCATTTTCATCATGTTTCTCGTAGGTTTCAACACCTAACTCAACCAAGTTCGTATATCAAGAAAGTTTTTCTTCTTTTTGATTAAGGTCTTTTCATGGATGTTCTTTTCTTGACCCTAACATCTTTTGTTTTGAAGAGAGATGAGTGGTATGAGATGATTTTAGTACTGAGAAGAGAGTTTAAAGAACTCTTGTTGGTTTTGGTTGAAAATTAGAGGTTTTAGGTTAGTTCATTCTTTCCTTCTTCTTCCTTTCTTTCTTCTTCTTTTCTTTTCTTCTTTCTTCCTTCTCTTTTCTTTTCTTCCTTCCTTCCTTTCCCTTCCCTTCCTTGCCTCCACCCAATTTTAGAGAGAGAGAGAGTGTAAAACTCGGTAATAATTAAAATTTTAAAATTAATTATTAATAATTAAATTGATTAATTAAAGATTTATTAATTAGAATTAAACTTACCAAATAAAAATCTAATTAAATAAAAATAATAAATTAACTCATTAAAATAAATTAACTAACAAAAATAAATAATAGGAATAATAAGTATTTTGAAAACTCTTAATTCAATGGAAGAAATTAAACTTACCAAATAAAAATTTAATTAAATAAAATAATAAATTAACTCATTAAAATAAATTAACCAACAAAAATAAATAATAGAAATAATAAGTATTTTGAAAACTCTTAATTCAATGGAAGAAATTAAATTGATAGTGTGGGTCAGAATAAGAAAAATACTGAATTTGGTAGTTAGAAAATAAAATAGAATAATTCCAAATTAGTTATGATAAGTATGATAGAAGATTGAAAGTTGGAAGAATAAACTCTGTTAAGGAAATTGGAGAGATTTGCTCCTAAGAATCTGACATTTTCTTAATAAACCCACTCCTTTCACCTTATCTCTCTCATTTCCATGGTCAAATTCTCACATTCAGCTCTCCCTCATTCTCCCACACGTCTCAACCCTCTCCCTCAGAAAAATCCTCCAGCCTTCTTCCTTCTCTCTCATCCCCTCCTTCGATCTTTCAGTCTGATGCATTCTCTTTCGGTTCTCACACCGCCATAGCCACAGACCACCACCGTGCACTGCCTCTACTGCCACCGCCGACCATCGCCGGAGGCGTTATCATCGCCCGTCGTTTAGTTCGTCCCTCTCTCATCTTCTTCCCCTCTTTGGTTTCATATTATTATATACATGTGTATATATATATATATCACAGATGGTTATGTTTACTAAAAAGAGAAATAGTTTAAATCGATTTATTGTTCTTCATTGAATTGTATAACCAAATTTTTTATCGTAGAACCAATATACACACTCACTGATTCACACACACACACACATATATATATATATATATATATATATATAATAACATACATATATATAATATCATATAATAATTGAACATAAAGATCAAGTTTTGATTCTTAATACATAATTTTAAAATATAGAACCCATCGAAAACATGATAAAACAAGTCATAAAATATTTATAAACATAAACCATGAAGAAAAGAATTAAAATGGAAGCAAAACCCAGTCCATGAAAGTCCCTGTTTCGAGCTCTCTGGTGCGTTCTGTCCAGACGGAATCCACCAGTATCCGGACGGAGCTTGCCTGCCCAGAAAGAAGCCATCTCTGTTCTTTTCCGTCCGGGCAGAGATCGTGCGGCGTCCGGATGGTGATGCCCTGAAGTTGTTCCCTCTCTTAGTTGTTTTCTGTCCGGACGGGATACTCCCGGCGTCGGGATGGTGACATCTAGAGGGTGATTCTGGCATCTATTTTTAAACCCATTGTAATAGATTAAAAGTTGTTTAAAGATTGTTTCGGCAAGAACCTAATAATAAATTAAGTCATTAATGGTTAATCTAACACTAACAATATTAGAAAAATATATTCGAATGAATCTAAAATACTTAGGCCCTGTTTGGGTATCAATTTAAATAATAAAGTTAAATTAAACACCAGAAATAAACAATTAGAATTATAATAACGGGTAAGGGTCCGTTTGGTTAAGTAATTCAATTATTAGCCTGGTATATTAATTTTGTTACCGCATTGTATTATTTTATCAGGGTAACGTGCAAACCATAGATTAAATTCTTTTACTATAGAGATTTGCTTAGACCTCAGGTGAGTGATTACACGCTACGTATTTTCATTAAAATCTCCATACTCCCCAAATTTATTGAAAAGTAGATGTAAATATTTTAAATATTTTAAACCAAGCTATATGATTTTCCTTCAAAATCATGGTATAAATATTTTTACCTGTACATGCTTGCAACAGAATTTCGTATTCTCCAAACAAAGGAAATTATTCTGTGTTTAAATATCTAAAAATATTATTTTCTTGTAGGAAACCATAGTATAAACACTTTAAAAATATGTAAAGACTTATTGATAAATGTTTCACAAGTTGCTCTATACCATTGTATTGATGTGATATTTTGGTGACCTGTTAGTAAATGAGACCAAATGAAAAGTACTACAAAATGTGTTATAAATATATTATAAAAAGTGTTATGAATTGTAATATGAGAAGTGTAACGCCCCGAAATTTTTGGTTCGTTAAGAGACATACTAATAGTAATTAAGGATATTCTAAGACAACCATCGAAAAAAAAACATAATATTTATCATATATAATATCGATTGTACTTTTATCCACATTGTACATCTGTTTAGGTATTACAGATCAAAACCAAAAAGAACTTACAGGAGTAAGACTTAAAAGAAATTATGATCCAGGTTGAGCCACGGCTCGACACATTCCTCCTCTCGCTCTGTCGGTACAAATCTTTCCTCAACACCTGGCATGAAACGCCATGAGCTGCGAAGCCCAAAAAGAATATCTCGAACCAAATATTTCTACACTTAAATACATACAATAGATATAGCATAATATAATATGTGAAAATGATGAAACCCTAAAACTCAACCCAGACTCCTTTACGCCGAAAGGACCCGACAAAACACCCGACCACCACCCGACACTTGGGTACGTACCAACAACTCATAAACCATGCAGCTGGAACTTGGTCAGTTTAGACTACAGACATTCGGACACAGTTTCCCCGTATGCACGTTATGAAACGCAGCGAGCTTCCGGGTCCAACTGGCTCATAAACCCCCCGGCTAGAAACAAAGCTCCCTGTATGCAGGTTATGAGATGCAGTGAGCTACATGCTACGACTGACTCATAAGCCCCCCAGCTAAAACTTATCCCAAAGACTCACCTTGCCACACCATGAGTCGTAGCCAAGTGACATACCCAACTAGCTTATGAATGTCCAAGGACGGAGTCCTTGACTGCTGCGCTAAAGTCTTAGTTCAACACGATGTATCAACGAAACACAATACTTATCAAACGGTCCCAACACGGAAGGGATCCCACCCACTCCATCACAAAACCAAAAACTCAAGTCACATCCACGTGAACTTGATAACGATAACACGAAGTTCAACCGAAATTACACCTAGCCGTGCTAGACACAAGGTTACACCCCCAATCCAAGACTCGGTCCATGCATGAGAGGTGTCATGACACAAGATGAAGTCATAAACTAAGTATTCCAGCCATAAATAAATAATTAAACTCATGGTTGATTCTTAAATCAGAAACAAACAAGGCCTAGGGATCATGGGTTACAAAGTAACCAACATAACAGAGCAGAGAACAAATTCCTGATTCAGTCCCGATGTTCTAAAATGCTTTAAAATTATCAAACGTCCATGAAAAAAATTTAAACAATTTACAGAGGACTAAATACAGGTGTTATCCACATTGTTCATGAAGAGACTAAAGTTTGGATGTGAACAGAAAATGGTCAAAAAATTGAATTAACAGTGGCTGTCAAAAAAGGGCATGTTTGGAAAAAATAGTATATCTCAAGATTTACAAGTAAAAAGTAACTTTTGTAAAAAGGAGATTATTCTAGACTCTTATATCTATCTCTGGATATGTGGATCATCTTAAGGGGAGTTGTTTGGAGTGAGATATGGGGGTCCAAAGTAGGGTAACAATCTACCTCATCCGTCGCAGAAATTCCCAAAATGTCAAAGGGGCTCAAGAACTCATTTAAAATATTAACTAAAATTTATACATGCTTGTAACATCATAAATAAATCATGGTAGAAACAGATGTTGATTTAGGCCATGCTTGGCTTCCACGAAAATTATTAGAAGTGGTTCATTTCTGTTCTACTACAATCTGTTTTTCATTGTTTCAAATTTTAAACATCAAATCTTATTTTTACCCCATGAGGCTTACTCAAAACAACATCATATATGCATATAAGGGTTGACATTGAGTTTTTACAACATTTCTTTTTTATTTAAAGTTCATTTAGAAGGTCCCTAAAACAAGGTTTTTGAACTATTTCATGGTTCAAGATTTTACGCCTATCTTCTTTAATTTTTAGTTATTTCTTTTTTATCTTGTAGATGATGTGAGTAAAGAATATGATATTAGAGAAGAAATAAGGAGTTCTATAAGTCTATTATCTTAGATTTCTTGCTCCTAGAGATGGATTCCTAGCTTCAAGTTTCCTTTCTTCCTTTTTCTTCTTTCTCTTCTTCCTTCTTCTTCTTTCTTCTTCCTTTTTTTTTCTTCCTTCTCCTCTGGTTGGCCGAGCAAGGAGAGGTAGAGAGGGAGTGGGAGAGTTGGAAAAAAAGTGGAAAAAGGTATGGAAGGGTTATGCTATTTATAGGCTCAATTTTCCTATTTTTTGGAATTAAATTAAATGACTTTATTAGTCATTCAATATACTATTTGGGAGTCATAAGAAGACTTCCCAAGTCTTCTAATATGGTATACTCAATAGTTGATTTGAGTGACATTTTGATGATTGCAAAATGGGAAAAAAATATATTAATTTTTCTTTGGGTAGTTTTCTCCCATAATTTAATTAATCTGTGTATTTCTATCTTCATGAAATATATTTAAGTGTATAATAATCTCCTACAATAATTTAGTTAGTATAGAAT
>JAUTBS010041145.1:0-13909 GCA_032361285.1 Aequorea victoria
AAAATTATGGATATGAATGTTAATACTATTATTGAATTAACGAATGTAGTGTTCTTTTTTAACATATTTTTTTTTTATAATTCAGGAAAGATGACAAGTTCTGTAGAAAGAACTGACAATACTACTCAAAGTAGTAATCTTGATCAAAACTAAGATCAAAATGACGATGATAACGACGAACCTAGACGTAGTAAATGTGCTAAAGCATTAAAATCATTTGGTTTAGATTTTCTAACATATTTGTTAGAAAATAAGTCTCGAACTTTTAAAGAAGCAATGTCTAGTTCCAAAGCAAATTTATGGAAAGAGACTGTAAACAGTAAAATTGAATCCATCTTGCAAAATTACACCTGAAAATTGGTGGATCTTTCATCAGGGTGCAAATCTCTAGGATATAAATAGATATTCAAGAGAAAGATAAAAGCAGATGGTTCAATCGATAAGTACAAAGCGAGACTTGTGATCAAAGGATATAGGCAAAAGAAAGGTCTTGATTACTTTGACATTTATTCACCAGTTACAAGAATAAAGTTTATACGCATGCTTATTTCTATAACTGCATTGTATGATTTGGAAATACATCAAATGGACGTAAAAATGACATTCTTGAATGATAATTTGAATGAAGAGATTTACATGGAACAACCAAAAGGGTTTGTAGTTCCAAGATAAGAGAATAAAGTTTGTAAACTGGTTAAATCTCTTTATGACTTAAACCAAGCGCCTAAGCAATGACATAAGAAATTTGATAGTGCAATGATGTCAGATGGATTCAAGATAAACGAATGTGATAAATATGTCTATGTTAAGATCACATATAGAGGATGTGTCAACGTTTGTCTGTATATTGATGACATGCTCATCATAGGTAGTAATAATCAAATTATCAAAATTACAAAGAAAATGTTGAACAAACAGTTTGACATGAAAAGACATGGGAGTGGTAGATGTCATACTAGGAATAAAAATTACTAAAATATCTGATGAGTATGCCTTATCTCAATCACATTATATTGAGAGAATACTTGAGAAATTCTCCAAGGAGGATGATCGTCCAGTAAGGACGATAGTAGATGTAAATCTTTATTTATCAAAGAATAAAAGTGAATGCATATCTCAATTAGAATATTACAGAATAATTATAAGTCTAATGTACTTAATGAACTGCACACATCCAGATATCGCGTATGCAGTAAGTAAATTAAGTAGATACACACATAACCCAGGAAAAGATCACTCGAAGCCGATAGTGAGGGTTTTTAGATATCTAAGATATACCCAAGACTATGGGTTATGTTATATAAGATATTCAGCAGTAATAGAAGGTTACTGTGATGCCAACTAGATATCTGATATGAAAAACTCAAAATCCACTAGTGGATATGTTTTTACTTTGGGAGGTGTGTGAGGAACCCTCTCGAAAAAAACTCGCTGCCCTCGTTCCTTTTTAAATTTAAAACGCACTCTCGGGGTTTTACTATTTTTGAAAGGAAAAAGCAAGGTTTTTAATATTTTGAAAAGAGAGCCCCCAAATGCGTCCGTGTTAAAGGCCGCACAATTGGAGTCGCCACTTGGTTTTTAATGAAAAACCAAGAAAATAAAACTTTTAAGAAACTAATCCATCGTTACCAGAGATAATGATTCGGGAGCTAGGGTACAAAAATGGAAGGTGTTAGGCACCCCTCTTGCCTGATTCAAAGACCAGCCTCTACTTAACTGTTTCTTTTGTTCTTGTCATAAATTTATCAAAAGCAACATATACAAAATGGGGGTTGAAGAGAGATCATACAAAAACAAGTAAGAAAACAAAACTCAATCTAAAACAAAGGCTTACTATGCATACTTACACTTAATTGCATGTCAAATGGGGAGATGATAATATATCAGCGCACTTTACACATAGAAAAACATGTTGTTAAACATAAAAAAGATACAAAAGCTACTGAAAAGGCCACTGGTTTTTACAGAGGTGGCGCACGCCACCTCTTCACCTGGCGCGCGCAATGTAGACATGCGCACGCCACTTTTGGACACTCTGAAAGTGACACGCATCACTATAGAAGAGTGAGCTCGACACTGTGAGGTCTAAAAAGGGCCATTATTTAAAAAAAACATGTGTTGGTGTGAAAATGTATTTTTATATAAGAAATAAAACAAAGAAAGATGACGATTCATGTAGTGTTTTCAACACATAGTTTAAATCTTACATTTCATGCATTTTCTACATACTTAAAAAGCTAAAATGTGTCTTAACATGCTTTTCTAAGAAGAAAAAAAGAATGCTTAAACCGAAAATAAAAACAAAATCAGGGAGAACGAGGCCAACGACCTCCTTCTCCCCTTTTACCGAATAGAAAGAAACTAAGATGAAGATAAAGGTGGAAATGGAGGCTTATCATGTATCCCGAATGGAAAAAGAAGTTTCAAGCTATTCGGTAGCTCCCTCGAAAGCTGTGAGTCCTATCCTGGAAAGCCTTTCTTGCAGCCTTCAAGTCCTCAGAATCGGTATGATGTATAGGTTTCTATTTGTTAATTAGTCCAATTTTAGTGTCAAATCCCAAATCCAGCAGAACTTTGATAGTTGTTTGTGTCGGGGTCAAAATTCTGTAGAGTCTTGGCACTCTTTAGATTAGGGATCAATTCGGCAGAGGTTTGAGATTTATATCTTTCGAATCCTTAAAATAGAGGAGGATAAGGGTTCTATTTATAGTTTTTGGGCAAGGAAGCTTCCAAAAGGGCAAAAACTTCTTCTCAAATGTGGCGCGCGCCTAGTTGAGATGGCATGCACCATGTAAGTGGTGGCGCGCACCGGATTAGAGGTGGCTTAGGACACCTTGACTTGGCGTGGCCAGGGGATTTTGGAGGAAAGTGGTGTGCGCCACTTTGAAGGTGGCGTGCGCCTGGTGGGGAGGCTACATTGAGGGGTATTTTTAGTATTTTGGGTATTTTGGGGAGTTTAGGGGTGTTTCTTGGACTCTCGAACTTGCACAGAGCTTTCTTCGATGCGGTTTACGCATGCACTCATCATTGGAAGCAAACCGGATAAGCATATGCGTAGGTTAATCAAAGTTAGGGTATCTGTAGTTGTTCTTCTTTGACAGAACTCTCATCGTAATGCGTGGGTGAGTGAGTGTCAAAATTCCATAGACAGTCCGTTTTGATTAAACCGTTCTTAGGCTAGAAAATAAGAAAACAAAACAAAATGTGCAAAGCGAAACGGTCGTGCTTGAATTTACATCAACCTGCCTACATATCATGTTTGAAAGGATCAGACCAGCGTAGTTTATGGGAACAAATGCAAACGATGCAGGAAATAAAGGTTAAAAACCTAGTAGTTACCCCACAAAGCTATGCAAGAAAAATACGTTTAAGGTCATGGGGACCAAAAACAAAAAGAAACTAACTAGTTTAAGGTCATAAAGGACCTACTTATTCAGTTTAAGGTCGTGCAGGACCGCCTGTTATCCTTTTAAGGTTTCGGCCGAACCGATTTATCCTTTTAAGGTCATGAGTGGACCAATTTATCTATTTAAGGTCATGAGTGGACCGACTTGATCGTTTTAAAGTCCCGACCAGACCGATTTATACTTTTAAGATCATGAGTCAACCAATTTTGGTCGTTTTAAGATTCTAACCAGATCGATTTATCCCTTTAAGGTCATGAATGGACCGATTTAGTAAATTTAAGGTCCCAGTCGGACTGGCTTTATCCTTTTAAGGTCATGAATGGATTCGGTTGATTGTAGATTAGCTTTGGGGTCACGACAATAAAAGCTCATGGTTGTATATAAAAAACTATTGAAATACGTAAAAGTTCTAAACTTTTAGTGGTTGTTACCACCATACACGTATTAACGGTCCTACTACCATTCAAATCTCGTCATGAGACCTTAATCACTTCATTTAGAACATTTGGGTTGAATAGTTTAAAGTTATAAATGGACTAATTTGCCCAGTTTTAGGTCGTGAGACGGACCCAATGATTCAGTTTTAGGTCATGAGATGGACCATATGATTTAGTTTTAGGTCATGAGACCCTCTTTGAAACCTCAGACACGAGAACGAAGCTCGACGTGTGGGTAAAAGGATGATTTTAGTGATCGAGAATGATAAAAAGATTCTTTTATCGGAGATAGACCGTGAATTTTGGAAGTTTTTTAATTTGAAACTTTATAAAATAGCAAATGGGAGGTGGACACATGCCTCGTGCCACGTGTCACTTGGCTGAGCTGGCGTCCATGTGGAATGAGGTGATGTGGATTCCACGTGTCGATTGGCCTGACCTGGCGCCACGAGGAGGGACGTGGCGCGCGTCTGGTGATGATTGGTCTACATGGCGTGCCATTAGGAGGGAAGTGGCGTGTGCATGGCGGCTGTAGGAGGGAAGTGGCGTGTGCATGGCGGCTGTAGGAGGGAAGTGGTGCACGATGAGTAGCTAGTTGAAATCGAAGGATTGCCTGGTTTGGTTAAGTTCTTGGCGGCTCATTTCAAACGGCCGTTCACTCTCGTCTTTCTCTTTGCTGCACTCTCAACTCTCTCTTTTCTCTCTACTTTCTAACACTTTCGATGGCAAAAAATGATGATCAAACGAAAAGCGACGAGAGCCACAGCTGACGTGGCGCGGGTCATGAGGCATACCTTACTCTGGCGACTCCGACGGTTGCGATCCCGATCGATGACATTGTGGACCCCGCACAGCCTTTCGGGACCCCCACTACGGACTCTTTTTTCGAGCCCTTAGGCTCTTTTATAGGGCTCAGCGACTCTCACACCAGTCCTTCACACCATCTGGAGGTCTCGCAGACGTCATTCCACGCCATGGACGACTTTCTCGCCGCTGTTGACACCATCTGAGCCACGGAGGAAGGCGAGCCTTCAAGATGTCGCACCACCGAGGTGCCAGCGATGGACAGCCTTTAGGTCCCTGTTCCCTTTCACGGGGTTCTGGCTGCTGAGATGTCAGGGTGTTTCGACCCAACCCGGTACGTTTCTCCGGTTCATGCCTTGAAACCCCTATCGGCCGGCCGCTTCTACTACGACGACATCACCGTGGATCTGGCGTTGCTACTTCGCTCTTCGAGCATTCATCTCTCAGTGTTGAACTGTCGGGTACATCTTCCTTCTTTTTTATTTCTTTTCTGTTTAATTTGTCAACCAAAACATTTCAAAAAAACTTAAAAAATATTTATGGACTTGGATGTATGCACAGGGTAGACCCGAAGTGCTTGAATGAATATTTTTTTGGAATATAACACCAAACAATTTGAACCTTTAAAAATAAAATAGATTAGAATTTAGAAACTTTGCGTGATTAGGTTGAACCATGTAATTTTATTTTTTTTGCCTATATATATGTTTTAGTTTTCTGCCGTTGGGTTGCGTGTCACTATTTCCCAAGGTAAAAATTTTTATTTTTGTCCCTAGACAAACTTTTTTACATTTTTCTAGGAAAGTTTTTATTTGAGTATTGAATTTGGTTTTTTTCTGCCTTTGGGTTGCGTGTCAACGCTTCCCGAGGCAGGAATTTTACTTTTGTCCCTACACAAAATATTTTTACATTTTTCTAGAATTTTTTTATTTATTTATTTTTAATTAATTCAAACTTGGGTTGCGTATCAACGCGTCCCGAGGTGGGTAGGCTTCCCTTTGGCCTGTCTAACTTAGGTTACGCTTCGCACTTCCGCCCAGTGACTCCTGCGAGCTACTTTCAGCTATTGGTCATCCTACGTTGTGTTTCACGCTTCTCAAGTTGGGTAGGGGTGCTCTTACCTAACCAACTTAGGTTGTGTTGTATGTTTTCTGAGAGGGGATCAGTGACTTTGTCTCTAGATAAATATTTTCACAAATTTCTAGATTTATTGATCTTATCTTGTTCTTAGACAAATGTTTTCACATTTTTCTAGGGTTTTATTGTTAATTCATACTTAGGTTACGTAGCAACGTTTTCCAAGATGGGCAGGCTTCCCTTCGCCCTGCCTGAATCAGGTTACGCTTCACACTTCCTCCCAGTGACCCTTGCGAGCTATTTTTGGGTCTTGGTCATCCTAGATTGCATTCAACGCTTCTCGAGTTGGGTAGGGGTGCTCTTACCTGACCAATTTAGGTTGTATTGTACGTTTCCCGAGGGGATCAGTGGCTTTGTCCTAGATAAATGTTTTCATGTCTTTCTAGGTTTATTAATCTTATTTTGTCCATAGACAAATGTTTTTATATTTTTCTAGAGATTTGTTGTTAATTCACACTTGGGTTACGTAGCAATATTTCCCAAGATGGAAAGGCTTCCCTTCGCCCTTCCTGAATCAAGTTACACTT
This sequence comes from Aequorea victoria, assembly GCA_032361285.1. Classification (NCBI taxonomy): domain Eukaryota; kingdom Metazoa; phylum Cnidaria; class Hydrozoa; order Leptothecata; family Aequoreidae; genus Aequorea; species Aequorea victoria. The sequence goes on from JAUTBS010041145.1 coordinate 6,313, forward strand.
CGCACTTCCGCCTAGTGGCCCTTGAGAGCTACTTTCAGCTCTTAGTCATCCTAGGTTGCATTCTATGCTTCCCGGGTTGGGTAGGGGTGCTCTTACCTGACCAACTTAGGTTGTGCTATACATTTCCTGAGAGGGGATCAATGGCTTTATCCCTAGATAAACGTTTTCAAGTCTTTCTAGAATTTATTATTTTTGTTTTGTCCCTAGACAAACATTTTTATATTTTTTAGGGAAAATTTTCATTTTATTTATTAGGAAAGTATTTTCACACTTTTCTAGACTTATTTGAACTTTCTATTTGGTCCAACTTATGTTGCGTCTTAACGTTTTCTAAGAGGAAATTTTTCTATTTTCAGACACTAAGTAAATGTTTGTGTGTTTTCTTAGGTTATTAACTTTCTGTGTTGTGTTGTTTTTCTTTTTCTTTCTCTTTTGACTATTCTTCTTTTGTTTTATTTGAATGATGAGTACTTGCGAGGATTCAGAGGCTCTTCCCATATCCTCGAGTGGTACGAGGTTCTCCCATTGGAGAGCTGAGTTCTCTTGGATGGGTCCGGGTTCCGCTGGTTCATCCCCCTCCTCAAGGGCACTCATAATGGCACAGAGCTCCTGACGGCTTTGGTGGAGAGGTGGTGGGACACTACAGCACCTTCCACTTCTCGTCATTTGAGGCTACCTTGATTCTCTTAGATTTTTCCATGATTATGGGGATCAGGGTAAGGGAAGAGCCTATCCCACTCGACCCCACCATAGGCTCATGCCCGAAGGTGCTTTACCTACTTGCTCGGTAGGATCCCTCCATAGTTCGATCGTGGGTGCATCCGGTACTCATGGCTCGTAGATAGCTATATAGGGTTGAAGTGCACCGAGCCCCGCCACTTTGAGTGGGTTGCTCGGGCATTCCTACTCTATCTCTTCGGTGCTTGCCTATTTACGAACAGGCAAAACACCATCCAGTGGTACTATCTAGGAGCCCTACACGACCTATACCGGGTGGCGTCCTTTGATTGGGGAGGAGCCACACTGCCCAGCTTGTACACGAGCTTGAGGTCTATGTGTCGGGCCAATGAGATGTCCGTAATGGGGTACTAGAGGATTTTTGAGGTATGATCTTGATCACGCTCTTTGTCATTTAGTTCATTTGTATTCCTTATTGACCCAACCTAACACTTATTATGTTTACTTGTTTTTGTTTTTTTTTGTTTTTTGTTTTTTGTTTTTTCTTATTTTTATTTATTTTATTTATTTACAGCTCTGGGCTTACGAGTTCTTAGGGTTACCGACTCTAGAGAATACTCACCCTGATCCCCAGACCATCCAAGGGCAGCTCGGTGGGGTCAGAGTACCCGGGGGAGAAAAGAGGACGCGAAGGACCTGAACATGCACCATCTCTATCTAGACCGCCTATCCCCTACACAGGTATATTCTATTTCAAATTCACACACGTTTGACTCTCGTTTGGTGATTTCTCTTATATATAACCTATGCTTGGTTCATTTTTCAGGTGAACTGGCAGGTGTGGGAGGGTATGGAGGTTAGGGCAGGAGATGATCTAATGAGGAACCGTCAGGCTTCTCAGATAAGGATCTTGCTGGAGGGCCCATTTCGCGGAGAGTGGTTCCTAGGTGAGCGGGTAGTCCAACAGTCGCTAAGACTAGACCACTTCTGGGTCCCTCAGCCACCTCCACTAAGTATGAGGTCGACGCACACCATGCCACTAGAGGATGTTGCTGAGGTGATGTACGGCTTCGCAACTGGGGATTTCCTAGCCGAGGGGGAGTACGCCGCATTTGCTCGCGACTTTCTGATGTGATCGATGGACATCCAGCCTACAAAGGTGCAGACCGAACAACCCTCGACATCTCAGGTTCTTCATGTGGCTGGTGGTCGTCCTGCTCCTAGTGGTGGTGGTGGAGCCGTGACTACCCGTGTCGCTTGTACTACTGCTGATGGTGTCGATACTGCACCTGTCATGGACCCGACTGACCCTATCTTCCCAACGCTACATCAAGCGGTGGATACGTATCCTTACGAGTTTCGACTCCCTATCCCCATTCCTAGTCCTACGACAGAGGAGCTACAGCTAGGTGCTAGGGGTGACCATGTACTTCACACCTTCCTCTCTTTATCTTATATATTTTTATATGCTTTTTCCTACCTTATTATCTTATTATTCTGCTTCGTCGGTCTGCTAACATTTTTTCTTTTCTTTTTACTTTGTTTCTATTTCAGGTCCTCCAGGTCCCCCGTTCTTACATGGAGAGCTACCTCACTACTATCACCGGTTTGATGGCACTGGTGAGGCAGCAGACTCAGGCCCTCGTAGACGCACATCTGGATCTTATCCCCCGACATACTCACCCTCCTCCTTGTCTGGTGAGTATTTCACTCTATTTATTCACTCGCATTCCTTTTCCTCTTTTTTTTTTATTATTTTATTGCATATGTACGTATATGCTGACCTCACTTGTTTTCTTTCTGTCTCTTTTTTTTGCAGCCTCGCTCTGTCAGTCGTACTTCTGTTCATGGGACATCCTCGTCTTCCCGTGCCGCCACCCCGTCTGCTGTTGGTCCATCTACAGCTACTTCTCAAGGTCCTTCCCCGTGAGCTAGGATTCAGGGGCATCAGACCAACAGTGATGATGACTTTGACTTGGGGAATGCCACCATTTTTGTATCCTCTGTCCCAGAGCCTCCACATTGCACTTGTTGTCGACGTGATTAGGATGTCCTATGTTTTTCTCATTTTTCTATGCACTCTATATACATTCTTCTCATTTATGTACATTTTATTTGATTAGGATAGGCCTTCATTCCTGATTGGATATTTATTCAGCATTCCTTTTTTAGTTCTCTTTTTCCATTTCTTTCCTTGTATGGATATTCGGTTTATTTATATGCATGGATAGTTCTTTATTTACATGGATGTTATATATGCAGAGATGATCGTGTACAGGTTCGTTTACAGGATTATGTACAAGATATTTACAGGGTTATGTACAAGATTATATACAGAGTTATGTACATGATTTGTTATGTACATGGTCTTATTTACAGAATATTTACAGATGTGCATGGATATATTTACTTACAGGATATGTACACTGTATTTTGTATAGGATTATACACATGGTTATGTACAAGATATTTACAGGGTTATGTACATGATTATATACAGGGTTATGTATATGATTTGTTATGTACATGGTTTTATTTACAGAGAAATTGCTTGCTATTTTTTGGGATTTCGTTGCATTTTTATATTTATATGAATATACATGCATAGATGTTAGTAGATAGTAAGGCATAGATTGAGACGGCTATGTCACTACCCGTAGACTTATGAGACAGTGGTGACAACTCAAATTGGGAGCAAAGAAGGGAAATAGAATTGCTCTCATTTTTAACAAGATGGCGTGCGCCACAATGGCAAAAGGTGACATGGCGCGCGCTATGAGGATGTGGCGCGCACTATGGGAGGTGGCACATGCCAGGTTTAAACCAAGTTTAAGCCAGGTTCAGGTCCCCCAAGTTTTTTATATAAAGGGGTGCCCATCCTTCTTTTAGCAGCAAACTCTGATCCTGTAACATGGCTTCTTCCACTCAAAACTCTCTCTCCTACTAGACCAATGAGTTTACCAATATCGAGCAAACTAATTTTGTGAATTTTGATTTGAACGCTCTCTTCTATTTGAGGGCCGTGAGGATGGACTGAAACTTTTTGAAAGCATCTACTCAGTTGTGGGATTCGGTGGCTCATACTTTTAGACTCAGAGACGAAGAGCTCTGTCCTACCATCGAAGAGTTCAAAACTATTCTGCATCTCTTCCCTCAAGAGGAGATTTTGATTGCACATCTCTTGCGAGCCCAAAGAAACTCTTGAGGGACTTATGCAGATTGAGCAGTAGTGAAACCTCTCTTATTCTGCGTGGAGTGGTCCTCGACATATCCTGTCTGGTGAGCTATTTATGCCCTACCGGCTCTTTTTTCAATTTTTCTCTACAGTCTTGCCATTGCTATGCTTTGTTCATATGTCTTCTGGCACATTTCCTTCTCTCATCAGGAGATGATGATGTCAGCACTACCTTAGTACATGTAGCCTCTTAGATAAAGAAGGGGAGGAATTTTGTGCCACTAATCTTGGTCGAGACATTGATCGGTTTAGACGTTGTGCAATCCGATGTCTCTTTTACTTTTGCGGGCAGTTCCTTGCTCCTCCAGGCATCTCTCAAAGCTTTTCTTTTTTATATTTATCTCAATTTCTCCACTCACCTCTCATTTTTCTGTATTTTTAATTTTTTCACTCAACTCTCCTTTTTTGTACTTTCTCTCAGATTTGGTTGATGGAGAAGGTGAACATTCTGGAGTATCCGCTGGAAAGAGTCTATACTCCGAGAGCTTTTCTGCAAAGAGGGGTTTGCTGCCCTTGTATCACCATGGTTGAGTGGTAAGATTTCTTTGACGCTCAGACTGGGCAAAACATTTGTTAGCGTTGTCCCTGGTGTACCATTCCTGTAGCGACGGTTTCGACCATGGAGCATCCTACTGTTTTGCTCGTAGGCCTGAAGCTGACCACTTTTTATTTTCCCTCTTGTATTATGCATCAACTGGGTCGTACTCTGCCGTGCCCTTCGACGGTGGCTCACATGACCACTTCTTCTCATTATGCTCCTTTTCTGGAATGTTATCGGTAGTTTTGGTCATCCCGAAAGATGATTGACTTGAAAGATCCTTGAGTGATACCTTTCGGATGAGTAATCCACGTGGCAGGGAAAGGGAGACAAAGAGTGGGAAGAAGACGACGATGTGAAGAAAGGAGACTTAGTCTGGTTGTTCCTGCTGCACTTTTATTATTATGCTTATTTTCTTTCTCTTTTGTTTTTGTTTAGAAAAATATTCAGGATTTGCACTTTTTCCTTTTCATGTATAAACTTTATTCGTTAAAGCTAAGTAATGAAGAAAATTTCCTTTTCCTGATCTTTGATCTTCTCACTTTATTTGTTTGATATTCATTTTTTCCATATAATGAAAATTGATCAAAAGATTTTAAAGAGATCTTTACATTGAATCATAATAAGATAAAGAGTTTTGAAAGATGAAGTACTTGGGTATATTGTATTTTCCCTTTTCTTTTCTAGGAGAGGTTTATTTATATACAGGTTTGGGCTGAACTTCAAACTGAAATTTCCTACGTATCCCAAAGAAAAGGAATCAGGCCGCAACGTAGTTCTGGTCTGGTTCCCATTCGGGTTTTAACACTCTCCTTTTTTGGTACCCTTATTTTTGCCAAAGCCGCCCTTTCGGATTTTCAACCTTGCGGGCTGCTCTTAGTTTTACCTGAGTTGCTTGTTTCATCAGTTTTTTCATCCAGCAAGCCTATCTTATTTTCACATTTTTTTAGGGATAGTACTTTTTGAGCTGGTCCAAATTGGTTGGAGTATTGAAAGTGTTTCCGTCTAGTTTCATAATAATAATGGCTCCTCCCGTAATAATGACTTTGATTATATATGGCCTGACCCAATTTGGTTTGAATCTTCCTCTTGGATCAAAGATAGGGGCTCAAATTTCTTTGAGCAGTAGGCCCCCTTCTTTGAGATTTTGGATTTTGTCCTTTTTGTTAAATGCATGCGCTACCCTTTTCTGATAGCCTTGAACATGAAAAAATGCCCTCAGTCTTCTTTCATGAAACAAAAGCAAGTCCTTAGAATGATCCATTTACCATTCTGCTTCTGGTATATTGCATTCTGCTATTACTCGGAGAAAATGAATCTCTAGCTCTATAGGTAGGACAACTTCCATCCCATATACTAGAGAGTAGGGGTGACTCCTGTCGAGATTCGAATTGACGTCCTTTATCCTCAAAGAGCGAACGACAACTTTTTTGGCCAATCCTTACTGGCTTCTATTATCCTTTGCAAGATTCTCTTGATATTCTTATTCGTCGTCTCGACTGCTCCATTAGTTTGCGGTCTGTATGGGGATGACTTGTGCGCAGTGATTTTGTACTTTTCCAGCAAATCGAGTACTTCCCCTTAGAAGTGAGATCTATTATCTTATATAATTTTGTGAGAAACACCATATCGGCATATGATTTTAACTTTGATAAACTTGGCAACGTGAGAAGCTTTGAGGACTGAAAATGAAGCAGCATTGACCCATTTAGTGAAATAGTTGACGGCTACTAAGATGAATTCATGTCCGTTCGAAGCTATCGGCGTGACTTTGCCAATAATGCCTATTCCCCAGACTGAAAATGGCCAAGGAGAAGTCATACTGTATAGTTCTAATGGTGGGAGGTGTACTAAATTTGCATGAATTTGGCATTTGCGGCATCTTTTGACGAACTTAACGCATTCCATTTCCATCGTCATCCAGAAATAGCCTTGCCGCAAGATTTTCTTGGCCAACATCATCCCATTCATATGAGACCCACAGACTCCTTCGTGTACTTGTTACACGATTTCTTGACCTTCTTCGTCTGTTACACAAAGCTTATTCACCTTCAGATAAGCCCTTTTATACAGCTTTCCACCACAGATGACGAATTGAGATGCTAATCTTCTAATGACTCTCTTATCCTTTTCACTGACGTTTTCAAGATATTTTCCCTCCTAAATAAAATTCCAAATATAAAACCATGGAAAACCATCTCCTTCTTCTGGCTCTAAGACTACAATTTTGTATGCTCTCATGCTCCTTTGTTTAATCACTAAATGCCTCATTTTGGCCTTTATGGGTATGTCAATCATGGAGGCAAGAGTGGCAAGGGTGTTAGCAACTTTATTTTGAAGCTAGGGTATATGGATGAAAATGACTTCCTCAAAGCTGGGGATAAGTCGGTCGAGCTCCTAGTAGTACGGTATTAGTTGCTCCTCATTGACTTTTCATTTTCCACTGGCTTGGGAGACGATCAAGAAGGAGTCACCGATCACTTGTAAATTTCTTGCGCCCAACTCCAAGGCGGCTTCCATCCCGATAACACATGCTTCATATTCGACTTGATTGGTCGTGACCTCAAAGTTCAATTTATAGGCCAACGAAACATGCAAATCATCTGGAGTGATTAGTAGTATTCTGATCCCATAACTATACTGGTTTGAGGCACCATCAAAATATCGCATCCATAACTCATTCTCAACACGTCTTTATCGGGAAACTAAAAATTTGAGTCTTTTTGTCCCTCAACTGGCTGATCGGCTAAGAATTCTACTACGGCTCGTCCTTTTACCAATTTTTTAGTCTTGTAGTGCAGTTCAAATTCGGCCAATAGTAGTAACCATCGGGCCAAATTTCCTTTCATTGCAAATTTTTCAAACAGGTACTTGAGTGGGTCCATTCTAGAAATCAACACTACAGGGTATGCCAGCATGTAGTGTCATAACTTCTTTGACGACCACACCAAAGCCTAACAAGTTTTTTCTAGTGGCGTGTATCGGGCTTCACAATCTATCATTTTCTTGCTTAGGTAGTACACAACCCTTTCTTCGCCATTGTCCCCTTCTTGCGCTAGCATGCAGCCCATTACAGACTCATTTACTAATAGGTAGAGGATTAACGGTTTACCTAGTTTCGGATGGGAAAGCACCGAAGGCTTTTA
>JAUTBS010041256.1:0-13906 GCA_032361285.1 Aequorea victoria
CATGATTCAAGTCTCAAAAAGTTCGAACCTTCCACAAGAAAGTTCGACACTTTTGTAAAGAAGAAGGTCGACACTTTCCCTAAAAGGTCGACCCATTTTTAATGAAGCTCAGTTTTGTAAAGAACAGCAAAAGGTCGACCCATACCTCAAAAAGGTTGACCCTTTTATCCTGAAGCGTTTCTCTCTCCTCAAGACCAAAATAAGTCGACACTTTCATGAAGAAAGTTCGACCCTTTTTACTACACCAGTACAAGACAGAAAAAGGTCGACAAATTCTGAAAATGTCGACACATATTCACCAAAAGGTCGACACATATTCTCAAAAGGTCAACACCTTTTTACCGAGGTTTTTCTCTCTCCTCCTTATAAAGAAATAGGTCGACAATTCCTAAGAAAATGTCGACCCTTTCTTCATAGCTCAAAAAGGTCGACCCTTATCAGAAATAGGTCGACACTTTCGTTCGGGATTTTAAAATTTGAAGTCCAACGGGAAGATTTTGGAGCATTAAATGCACTCCAACGTTCAGAATTTCAAGAGGTCTATATAAGCCATCAAGTTTGAAGATTCAAGACAGGAGAATACTCTAAAATCACTGTTGCATTCACTCTTATTCTACCTACTACTGAGCCAACAATATTCTGAGATCTTTATTGCTCATTACTGCTTTTTACTGCTCTCTGTTCTCTTCTTCATCCACTCTCTCAATCATTTATTGTATATTCAATTCTTGAGAGTGAGAGACTTGAAAAGTGAGTTACAAATTTGTAAATCCGCCCTTAAAGGAGATTACCATTATCTCTACCAACTTTCATTGATTGTAAGGGTTACGTTTCACCCTTTGCAAAAAATCTCATTTTATAGGGTTACGTTTCACCCTTGTAAAAGAATCCCGATTGTATAAGATTTTGATTCACCTTTGAAGAATCTTACTAGTGGATTTGCAATTCTCAAGGCACTTGGAGAGTGGACGTAGGTCTGAAGGACCGAACCACTATAAATCGCTGTATTGTATCTCTCTTCCCTTACTCTCTTAAATTTCAGTTCTTTTCATTCATTCTTGTTGTGTGTAGTTCATTAGTCTTTAAAAGAAATTTAAAAAGGTTTAAAAATTGCCAATCAACCCATTCACCCCCCTTTTGGGTTGATATTTGGGACAACACATCCATTGCTACTGTGAGCTGTTGGGTCGACTCACGCCTCGACTGAGTCGACCCAAGTGACGTAGATGATGACCCCTATGCTTTTGGGTTGACTCATGATCTCTGTGAGTCGACTCATGGTGTCTGTCTTACCTTGTGTCGACTCACAAGCCCTATGGGTCGACTCATGTCACCATGCCGAGACCATTTAACCTTTGTGTCGACTCACAATGTTGGGTCGACTCATTGCATGCTTTAGTAGACTGAAAGTGAACCCCCTCGGCTCACTTGAACTTTGGGTCGACTCACACCCCTTTTGAGTCGACCCGGTGCTTCTATCTTACCTTTTGAGTCGACTCAATCCTTCTTAGGTCGACTTATAGAGACCTTTTGTGCCTAAGGGTCGACACTAGCCATCTTACATCGACCCCTTAAGGCCTGAGACCACCTTGGGTCGACTCACAGATCCCATGAGTCAACCCACAGCCGCTTGAGACCATGGTAGACCACTTTGGGTTGACCCATAGCCTTTGTGGTGTCGACTCATGACCAGCTGAAGGGTTTGGGTTGACTCACAGCCCTTGTGCGTCGACTCACAGTGTATGCCGTGACTACCTTTCACCTTGAGTCGACACACAACCCTATGGTGTCGAGTCATGCATGCCTTTTGACGTGTTTGGGTCGACCCAGAGGCTATCTGTGTCGACTCAATGACTGAACAATTGAAGAGAAAGTTTCTTAAATTAATTTTAATGATTAGGCCCTATTTGGGCATCAGTTTAAATGATAAAATTTTATTAATTAAGATTATTTAAACACCAGAAACATATATGTGAATTATTAAATGGGTTAAGGGACCGTTTGGTAGTTATACATAGTTATTAAGCTTCGTTTAATGGTTTTAATTATTGCATTGTATATCAGGTTGAGGTTATTCGCATTATTATTCCTTAGAGATTAGCTTGAACTTGAGGTGAGTGGATTCTTGCTATATATCTTTCAAATAAATCTCCTTATTCCCCAAACATTATTTTAAAAAAGAAAGTTTTACATGCTTTAAATATTTTCACTTATGCTGTTATATGCAAAACCTTTATATAAATATTTTAAGGAAAAATGTATATGTTTTAATGATTTTAAACAAATGTATGATATACTCTTCTGTAAAAACCATGACATAATTGATTTAAAGATAATGAAAAGAAATTATTTCTTTATTAAATATGGTGCGACTATGAGATAGGATTCTTGGGATATGAATAAAGTCCAAGGGACAGTTCTCTTCGGAGATGACTTTGGCCAGCTAGAGAACAGAACCAGTTTGAATCTCGTGTTGACCCTAGTTGACTCAACGGTTAAGGGATAGCCCGGGTGAGTTCGGTGACCTTAACTGGAATCGTATAGGGAACAAGCCCAGGCGTCAACCTGTGGTGACTCTATGATCGATATTGGATCCAATGGCCAAGAGGCCCCGAGTTATGACGTGACATTGATACTACTAGGGTATGACCCGTGCCTAAAGGGACTATCAACATAATTTAATTATAATTAAAATAAATTATATTTTAATTTTAAGTTCACGTCTACAGAAACTATGAACACAACCTAACTTCAATTAAAATGCACTATATTTTAACGCTTTAAATAAAATATGAATGCAATCCAGCAAATGAACAACACATTTTAACCATTAAATTAATAAGATCTCAATCTGAACAGCACTTTTAAATAAAATTCTAATTAATTAAATACAAATCTAATTATAATTAAAAAATTAAATATAAATTGAGAAAAAAATAAAATCAAATTAAAGATAACAAAAAATAAGTTTGAAAGAAAATAAAAATAAATTTAAAAATGAATAAAAAGTGGATGGAGAAAGAACAACCCTTCGATTGACATATAAATATCACTATCAAAGTTCACATCCCTAGTAATTATATAGTTGGACATTCATAAATTTAATTTTTTAGCTTTTAATTATTTTATATGTGATAGTATTTTATTTTTTGTTAAAAATAATAAATTGATATTTTTTCTGTAAAATCGTTCATTGATAATTAATTTTAAAATATTAAAAGAAAGAAAAAGATGTTTAAAATTATTTATGAAATTTCAATTAAATGTTAAACCCGCTTATTTTTTTCTCTATCATCTCATTATCTCTACTATTTTTCAACCATTAGATTAAAAAGATCTCAACCATTACAATTATCACATAGAACAAATGTCACATCAACCCTTCTCATTTGTATTATAGATTGTTAGAGACCCATAAATTTATTTTTTGAACTTTTATTTATTTTATATGTGATAATATTTTATTTTTTGTGAAAAAATGATAAATTAATATTTTTTGTGAAAAATAGTTCATTGATAATTAATTTTAAAATATGAAAAGAAAAAAAAATATTTAAAATTGTTTATAAAATTTCAATTAAATGTAGAATTCACTTATTTTTTCTCTATCATCTCACTTTCTCTACACTTTTTCAACCATTAAATTAAAAAGATCTCAACCATTAAAATTACCACATAGGACAAATGTCACATCAACTCTTCTTATTTCTATTATAGATGTATGCTCATGCTATTCCTATAGCTTTGATTGATTGATTATTCACACTCTTGTATCAGCATGTCGCTATACCATTTATTATATGATGATACTAATTTAGATATTGAGGACACCTCTGATGTCCAACTTTTATGTATTAAAAGAGGAAAATATATGGATTTTTAAATGAAATGAAATGAATTGATGGGTTATGTCTACCCTTTTGATATTACTGTATATACCATGCCATGTTATGATTCATATACAAACTATTTGTGTTCCCCGTTTTAGAACTGTACTATACTATGCATGTTTCATTCACCAGTTTATACTGATGTTGTACGATGACATTTCAGGTATCCAGTGAGATGAGATCTAGTGATGAACTGCTGCGTGGAATCAAGGAGTTTTGACCTCTAGGACATTTTATCATTTAGCTTTCGCATTTTAAATAAAGAATTATGATTGTGATGAGACATTGGGATGTTTGACCCATATATGTCAAGATTGGATGTTATTATTTAATTCATGTAAATTAATATTATTTTAGCATATAGTTCGCTAAATTCATGTTAAGGCTTATTTGGTTTGTTGGGCCAATGCCCATGAACCACGGTCGGTCATATTTCCCTTTTTGTGGCGCGACACAGCCCAAGTTTCGATTAATACAAAAATAAAAATAAAAATCTTCTAGAAAAATATGAAAATAATTATCTAGGGATTAAAAAACAATTAATTCTCTCTTGCGAATCGTGCAACACAACCTAAAATGATCAAGACAAAGGCAAAATTATCCACCTCGGGAAGCGTTGATACGCAACCTAAATTTTGATTAATAAGAAAATAAAAAAGTTCTTATGGAAAAATGTAAAAAAAAATTATCTAGGGTCAAAATATATTTTATTTTCTCTTGTGAAGCGTGCAACATAATCTAAGATGGTCAGAACGAAGAAAAATATACCCATCCCGGAAAGTGCGAGACGTAACCTAAGATGGTCGGAACGAAGAAAAATCTACCAATCTTGGGAAACGTTAATACGTAATCCAAGTTTGGATTAATAACAAAATAAAAAAATCCACCTAAAAAATGGGAAAACATTTATTTAGCGACAAAAAGATAATTAATTTCCTCTCGAGAACTGTGCAAACCTAAGATGGTCGGGACGAAGGATAGTCACCCCCTTCGGGAAGCGTTGATACGCAATCCAAGTTTTGATTAATAAAAAAATAAAAAAATCTTCATAGAAAAATGTGAAAATATTTATCTAGGGATAAAAAGATAATGAATTCTCTCTCGAGAAGTGTGCAACACAACCTAAAATGATCAGGACGAAGTAAAACCTACCCATCTCGGAAATTGCGAGACGTAACCTAAGGTGGTCGGGACGAAGAAAATCCTACCCACCTCGAAAAGTATTGATACGCAACCCATGTTCGGATTAATAAGAAAATAAAAAAGTTCTCCTAGAAAAACGTAAAAATATTTTTCTAGGGATAAATATATAATTAATTCTATTTCGAGAAGCATGCAACACAATCTAAAATGATCGAAACAAAAGAAAATCTACCCATTTCGAGAAGTGCGAGATGTAACCTAAGGTGATCGGGACGAAGAAAACCTTACCCACCTCGAAAAGCATTGATACGCAACCCAAGTTTGGATTAATAAGAAAATAAAAAAACCTCCTAGAAAAATGTAAAAACATTTATCTACGGACAAAATCTAATTAATTCTCTCTCAGAAAGCGTGCAACACAACAAAAGATGGTCGGAACAAAAGAAAGGCTACCGATTTTGAGAAGTGCGAGACGTAACCTAACGGGGTCGGAACGAAGGAAATTCTACCCACCTCAGGAAGTATTGATACGCAACCTAAGTTTAGATTAATAAGAAAATAAAAAAAATTCTCCTAAGAAAATTAGAAAATACTTATCTAGTGACAAATATAATTAATTTTCTCTCGAGAAGCGTTTAACACAACCTAAGATGGTCAGGATGAAGGAAAGCCAAACCATCCTGGGAAGTACGAGACTAAACCTAAGAACATCGGGATGAAGGAAAGCCTACCCACCTCGGGAAGCATTGATACGCAGCCCAAGTATAGGTTAATAAAAAAAAAATTCATAGAAAAATGTGAACATTTATCTAGGGATAAAAAGAGAATTAATTCTCTCTCGAGAATCGTGCATCACAACCTAAAATGATCAGGACGAAGGAAAATCTACCCATCCCGAGAAGTGCAAGACGTAACCTAAGGTGGTCGGGAGAAAGAAAATCCTACCCACCTCGGAAAGTGTTGATACGCAATCCATGTTTGGATTAATAAGAAAATAAAAAAAATTCTCCTAGAAAAATGTAAAAACATTTATCTAGGGACAAAAAGAAAATTAATTCTATTTCGAGAAACGTGCAACACAATCTAAAATGACCGGGACGAAGAAAAGTCTAACCATCCCGAAAAGTGCAAGACAAAATCTAAGGAGGTCGAGACGAAGGAAAGGCTACCCACCTCGAGAAACGTTGATACGCAACCCAAATCATCATTAATATCAAAATAAAAAAATTCTCATAGAAAAAACGAAAAAATATTTATCTAGGAACAAAAATATATTTAATTTTCTCTTGGGAAGCGTGCAGCACAACCTAAGATGGTCAGGGCGAAGGAAAGTCAACCCACCTCGGGAAGTGTTGATATGCAACCCAAGTTTTTGATTAATAAGAAAATAAAAAATTCTCCTAAAAAAATATAAAAATATTTATTTAGGAAGAAAATATATTTCATTTTCTCTTGGGAAGCGTGCAACACAACCTAAGATGGTCCGGATGAAGAAAAGCCTCCCCATCCCAGGAAGTGTGAGACGTAACCAAAGATGGTCGGAATAAAGAAAACCCTACCCATCACGGGAAGCGTTAATACGCAATCCAAGTTTGGATTAATAAAAAAATAAAAAAATTCTCCTAAATTAATGGAAAAAAATTTATTTAGCGACAAAATGATAATTAATTTTCTTTCGAGAAGTGTGCAACACAACCTAAGATGGTCGGGACGAAGGATAGTCAACCCACCTTGGGAAGCGTTGATACGCAATCCAAGTTTAGATTAATAAGAAATAAAAAACATAATCCTAAAAAATTGTGAAAACGTTTATACGTATATAAAAAGATAATTAATTGGCTCGCGAGAAGCGTGCAACACAGTCTAAGATGGTCAGGACGAAGAAAAACCTACCCGTTCCGGGAAGTGCGAGACGTAACCAAAGATGGTCGGCACGAAGAAAAGCCTACCCATCTCGTGAAGCGTTAATACACAATCCAAATTTTGATTAATAAGAAAATAACAAAAATTTCCAAAAAAATTGAAAAACATTTATTTAGTAACAAAATAATAATTAATTTCCTTTTGAGAAGTATGCAACACAACCTAACATGATCGGGACAAAGGATAGTCAACCCACCTCGGAAAGAGTTGATACGCAACCCAACTTTAGATTAATAAGAAAATAAAAAATATACTCCTAAAAAATGTGAAAACGTTTATCTCTACATAAAAAGATAATTAATTACCTCGCGAGAACCGTGCAACACAATCTAAGATGGTCGGGACGAAGGAAAGCCTACCCATCTCGGGAAGCGTTGATACGCAGCCCAAGTTTGAATTAATAAAAAAATAAAAAAAATCTTCATTGAAAGATGTGAAAACATTTATCTAGGGATAAAAAGATAATTAATTTACTCTCGAGAAGCGTGGAACACAACCTAAAATGATCAGACTAAAGGAAAACCTACCCATCCCGGAAAGTGCCAGAAGTAACCTAAGGTGATCGGCACGAAGGAAATCTTACCCACCTCGGGAAGCGTTGATACACAGCCAATGTTCGGATTAATAAGAAAATAAAAAATTATCCTAGAAAAATGTAAAAACATTTGTCTAGGGATAAAAAGATAATTAATTCTATTTTGAGAAGCGTACAACACAATCTGAAATGATCGGAACGAAGGAAAACCTGCCATTTCGAGAAGTGCGAGACATAACATAAGGTGGTCGGGATGAAGGAAAGCCTACCCACCTCGGGAAGCGTTAATACGCAACCCAAGTTTGGATTAGTAAAAAAATAAAAAAAATCTCCTAGAAAAACGTAAAAACATTTATCTATGGATAAAAAGATAATTAATTCTCTCTCGGGAAGCGTGCAACACAACCTAAAATGATTAGGATGGAGGAAAACCTTCCCATTTCGGGAAGTGCAAGACGTAACCTAAGGTGGTCGGGACGAAAGAAAGCCTGCCCACCTGGAGAAGCATTGATACGCAACCCAAGTTCAGATTAATAACAAAATAAAAGAAAATTCTCCGAGAAAAATGTAAAAACATTTATCTAAGGACAAAACATAATTAATTGTCCCTCAAAAATCATGCAACACAACATAAGATGGTCGGGACGAAGGAAAGGCTACCGATTGCGAGAAGTGCGAGACGTAACCTAACGTGGTCGGAATAAATGAAAAGTCTACCCACCTCGGTAAATATTACTACGCAACCCAAGTATGGATTAATAAGAAAATAAAAAATTCTCCTATATTTATAGGTTTGTCTTGCATCTTCATGATAACTTCGTCTTACATCTTCATGATTTGAGGATAATTCTTTTGAGCCTCTTGAATTTCATCTAATAACAACGGTCGCAATGTGAGGTTCGCAAGTAGACATATATCCCTCTTCATAGAAAGTTGCACTCTCATGGATAGCAATTCCCGAAACATACCGGTTGGAACTCCTTGTAAATGTGTCATGCTCTCCATCAACTTTCTGCTCAATGCATCTGTAATCACGTTTGCCTTCCCGGGGTGATAATTGATTGTGCAGTCATAATCTTTGATAAGTTCCATCCATCTCCGTTGGCATAAATTCAACTCTTTCTGTGTAAAGAGATACTTTAAACATTGGTCGTCCGTAAAAATCTTCGTGGTCTCGCCATACAAATAATGCCTCCAGAGCTTGAGAGAAAAAACTACCGCGGCCAACTCAAGATCGTGAACCGGGTAATTTTGCTCATGCAGTTTCAAATGTCTAGACGCGTAGGCAATTACTCTTCCTCCATGCATAAGAATGCATCCTAACCCTTGATGGGATGCGTCAGTGTACACCACCAAGTTTCTTTCCTCCGAAGGAATTGTTAGAATAGGAGCCGTCGTCAACTTCTCATTTAACTCTTGGAAGCTTCTTTCACACTGTTCATTTCACTCAAACTTCACATTCTTTTGAGTTAAGAGGGTTAGCGGCTTTGCTATTAGGGAGAAGTTTTCACAAGCCTTCTGTAATACCCCATAACGCCTAAGAAACTTCGGATTTCTATGACACTTGTTGGCCGCTTCCAATCAATCAATGCCTCAATCTTCTTTGGGTCCACCCAAATTCTATCTCCCGAAATAATGTGCTCCCTCAAGGTGTGCAAGACTTTCCTCAACTGCTCCGCGTGGTCCTCTTCGCTTTGCGAATAGACCAAAATATCATCAATGAACACGATCACAAACTTGTCTAGAAAGTCCCGAAATACAGGGTTTATAAGATCCATAAACGCGGCTGGTGCATTAGTTAACCCAAAAGGCATCACCTCAAATTCATAATGACCGTACAGGGTTTGAAAAGCAGTTTTCGGTACATCTGTCTCCTTTACCTTCAACTGGTGGTATCCCGACCTCAGGTCAATCTTTAAGAACACGAAAGCTCCCCAAAGTAGATCAAAGAAGTCATCTATTCTAGGCAATGGGTACCTGTTCTTTATCGTCACTTTGTTCAATTGTCGATAGTCAATACACATTCTTAGTGTCCCATCTTTCTTCTTAACAAATAAAATAGGCGCTCCCCAAGGTGACCCCACCAGCAAGCTTCCCGAGACTTCCTACTTTTTCCCATTGCCTGCTGCCTCTTTAGGAGACTCGTAACGAAGGACATCAGAGCCTTTAGATGTTTCACGCAGGTATGCTACATGGGAAGGCAGGTCACGCTTTTTCATTCACTCTTTCCGGAGAAGGTATGGTCATCCACATATGGTACCAAAGAAAGACGGGAGGGCTCTCACCTTCTTTGGCCAGGTCTTCCAACCTTTTCATAAGCGATCAGAACGCTGGGTCGGATGAAACCCTCATCTAATAATTACTATAATTGGTCTTTCAACTCCCTCAGCTCAATGAGAGACATACAATAAGGTGCAATAGAGATAGGCAACGTGTCTGGATATAAATCAATGACAAACTCAATTTCTCTATCAACGGGCAATCCTGGTAGACTACATGGAAAGACATTCGAAAAATCACAAATAATGGGTATCTCAAAGAGTTCTTCCTTCCTAGCTTCAAACTCTACAATATGTGCTAAGAACCCTTGACACCCTTTCCTTAATAACTTGGTTACCTTGAAGGCCGACACAAAACATGCAGGTGTCCAGGCCTTCTCGCCATGAAAAGCGAATTCCTCTTCTCCAGGGATTCTAAACACAACTCTTTTTTCGAAGAAATCTAAAGAGGCATGGTACATGGACAACCAGTTCATTCCCAAAATGAGGTCAAATTCTCTCATGTGCAGGGGCATAACTTCTACATTGATTTCGTGTTCTTCTATTTTCAAATGACACCTTCTATATACAGTGTTAATCATCATTTCTTCCCAAGAGGTGTAGTAATCGTGACCGTAGAGCCCAACAGTTCAGGTATGAATTTCTTTACTCGTGATATAAAAGTGGGTGCAATAAAAGAGTGCGTCGAATCAGGATCAACAAGTACGTAAGCATGCATACCATAGACCAGCATAATACATGTCTCCACATCGGGCGTGGCCCGTGCATCCTGTCGTGTGATGGAAAAATTACGTCCTAGTGTAATCGATCTTTCCACTACAATACCATTCCCCTTGTTTTGTGATGGTTCTGCCAGCCTACTCTCCAGGGTCCTCCTACTTCCTACTGACGATGCAGCCTGAACTCCTTATTGCCCACAATTTGCCGCCACATGGCCTGGTTGGTTGTATCGATTGCACACCACCTCCCTTTTTGGACAATCTTTGATAAAGTGACCAGACTCCCCACATCTGAAGCATGTAAGACCCCTTCCTTTCTCACTCTTACTAATATTCCCCACACTTGGTTGATTCCCTCGGACTTTGGTGCTTTTTGCCATGGATGGAGCGCTTTGGCTTCGAAAAGCCAGTGGCTTACTTGCAACATTCTTGAAATTGGTCTTCCCTGGCCTTTCCGATGACGCACTGCCAAACTTTCTCTTTTTCTAATCCTCTCGCCTCCCAATGCCTTCTTTAGCATCCTTTTCGATCATGCGGGCTGTGTTCACCAAAAGAGCATAACTGCTAATTCCCAGCCCCATCAATCGCGTTCTAATGGTAAAATCGAGTCCCCTTTGAAACCTATAGCATCTTGTTTCCTCCTCCTATACCAACAATGGCGCATATCTTGACAACTCTGTAAATTTCATCTCATATTCGGCCACACTCATATCTTTCTGAATTAGTTCAATAAACTCCTGTTCCTTTTCATATCTATAGCTTACTGGCTTGTATTGCTCGTCAAAGGCCTTCACGAAACGTGCCCAAGTGATCCCCTGAGGTGTCGGAGGTTCTCTCCCCAAAATCGGTAACTTTAATAATCGCTCTGTCGCCTCCCGCCAGTTATATGCTTCCCCTCTAAACATGAAGGTAATCAGATCTACCCTCTCATCCTCTATTACACCGAGGCGATCAAGGATACCAACCGCATCCTTGAGCCAGAATTCTGCTTCTGCAGGATCCAACGTCCCATGAAACTCCCTTGCTCCCAAGTCTTTAAACTGCTTTGCTTTTGATTTGTCACCCCTCCCCATTTGCATGCCTAGCAAACAGGTATTTGCCTTGGTCAACTGGGCAATTACTGCCAGAATCACAGCCGTCTGATCGGCCAGACCAGCTTGCCCTACTTGCTGGGGTACACCTTGCCCCTCCTCACTTTGTTACTCGGGGATATTCGACTCTTTATCGGAGTTTTCCATTTCTACATCATGAACAAGGTTAATTAGGCTTCGGTATTTCAAACATCGCCTTTCAATCTTACAAATGGGTATATAACAATGTAACATGTATAAGAGAATCATTTCTACTTTCCTTTCAAGGTTTATCGTTACCACCCAATGCTACTAATCCACTTATGACTTCTAGGGTAGCCTTCCCCAAATTTGTCTACTCACTATGATTTTTGAGAGAAATCTGTGCCTGCAGAACGCGTTTCCAATCAGACTTCAAAGCCAATCGAACAGACATCCAAGGGTAAAGGTACAGCACCCCTAGGTCCTACTACTAAGACTCAACTTAACTACCCACCACCTATGTCCAGATGGTGCCAAACTCACTTAGGTCTACAGAACCTATAAACCTAGGGCTCTGATACCAAAATATCACACCCGCTCCCCCAGGGGTAATATTCCCCACTCGGAGTGGGGTGACTCAGTCAACTCGAGCAATCATCCATCTAAATTCATCTAAATAATTCGATTAATTACTTAAAATGCCATCATTCACATTTGATTAATTACATCCAATGATACTAACAAAAACAACATTACTATCATCCATACTATATTATTTCATGTTACTTGTATTAGAAAACATCTACACAAAAGGTTGAAATATGATTCTTCGTCGCTCCTCCTCATGGCACGTGTGGACATGCTTCTACCCCCAAGCTAAGGATCTGCAACCACAAGGTTACAGGAGAGTGGGCTTAGTATAAAGTGAAATATAGAACAAAACAGGTAAAATAAACACAATTAATATTGAATCACCCATACAAGCTCATCATGAGAAGCTCCGACATCTTCATGGTAGAAACAAATACAAACGTCATTTATGGATTAACACCAAGACGCATGATCATGTTTCACAACGTATGATATGTCATCTTATACTCAACACATTGCACGGCCCTCACCTTCGGGCATGCTCCAATGGGGTGTGTTACATTGCCCTCACCTTCAGGCTTTTCCCCTAATGGGGTGTATAACACGACCTTCACCTTCGGGTTTCCCCTTGGAGTGTGCAATTTTTCCCTTGCCTTCGGGCATGAGATGAATACTACTTTAGTTTAATGCACATGCACAAGCAACACATCATATAGCTACAACATGACTTGATGGTATAATTTCACATCACATAAAATAATGACTACACAAGTTAGATAAATCACATCATTCTTCATTATATCATCTTCAATATAAGCACATGATTTCATAAAGGAAAGGTTCATCAAAGCATTTAAAGAAAGATACATGCATCATATTCCACTTTAGTAAACTAGCCACTCTCACCTTCGAGTCAAAAGCTTTAAGATAAATCTTCTCAAGCACGAGGCACCGAACCGTCCTCCTCAGCTACTTTCTCGGAACCTATAATTCATAACGATAATAAATAAGGATTGGCCCCAAACTTACATAACTCTCCTCTTTCATGTTTTATAGGTTAGATACACCTATTAGTGTCATTTTTCATTAACGAACCTAGGGCCAAAAGTGTCCACAAAAGCCCCAAAACATCATAGTAACATAATGGTTTTTGTGTTCTAATGGGTCGACTCACGCCCACCGTGAGTTAACACCCACAGCAGCCAACAAGGGTCTTGAGTCGACGTGAGGCTGCTGTGGTCGATTCATCACGCACGCGCCTAAAGGCTGAGTCGACACCTCAAGCCCCTTGGGTCGACTCACACCACAAGCACTGGATTGGGTCAACTCACGCACACCGTGGGTCGACTCAATTGTCTACCTGTCAAAACTACTGAGAGTGAAAAGTGGTTGGGTTGACTCACAACCACCTTGTGTCGACCCAAACTCTCGCCTGCAAAAAGTTTCGAGAGCTGAAAGCTCATGGGTCGACTCACAAACCCCTTGTGTCGACCCACGCCGTCGGATGCCCAAAGAACTAAGGGTTAGGCGTGTCATGAGTCGACACCACCCCTCCATGGGTCGACTCATATTATGAAAAAGAGCATATGCTCTGTTTCTACTAATTATCTGGTTAGGCTCTGTTTGGGATTAGAAAAATGGATTTTTCTACTTTAAATGGAGCCCAACAACACACCAATTGTCACGTCCCAATTTGAGAATGGTGACCGGCCATGGATTGTGGGCCTTAGCCCAACAAGCCATGTAAGCCTTAAACAAGATTAAGCTACTCTAT
>JAUTBS010041367.1:0-13906 GCA_032361285.1 Aequorea victoria
CAGTAACATTAAAAATATTTTTTTATTCTAAAAAAAAAAAAATTCATCTAAAAAAAAAATTAAAAAAAAAAAAAATTCACCAAACGCATTTTCTCTTCTCAGAAAACTCAGAAAACTCATTTCAGAAACACTTTTCAAACACTTTTCAGAAAACACAACCAAACGGCACTATGTTTTCTCCTTAACTGTTTGGTCTGTTCAGGAAATCTCCCAGCTTGCAACATATGTTCATTCAAATGGGACTGCAGGGGAACTGGTGAGAATGGGAGGTGGATTAAGGGTTTGTGTGTAAGGTGGGAAAATGCACTTTGATATAAGCTGAGGTGCGGGGATGATGCAGGATGAGTGCGAAGAACACTCTCCTACAAAAATATATGGCAGCAGAAAAAATAAGCTCTAAAGGCTGATTTTAATATGTAACTGAAATGGAGGCACAAATATATATATATAATTTTTTTTTTTTTTGGGGGGGTTGTATATGATGACAAGGTTGGGTTTTGGAGTTATAATTAAACAAGAATATATGAGGTTTTGTGCTGTCCAGGGACTGTGAACAGTATCCCACATTAAGTAGGCTAATTATGTTCCTTTTTTGTTTAAAAATGAACTATTATCGGGAGAAGAGTTGGGGCCTATAAAGTAGAGTTCAAGGCAATGTTTGGATATGGGATCTTTTGAGGAAAAGTTAAAGAGTAGGGAAATGAAATTGCTTATGAATAATAATTTTTCTATGCTGACAACAAAAAAATGGATTTCTTAAGAAATGTCTCATTTTTGTCCAATTTCCCAACCCAACCTAACAGTGTAAAATAATTTGGATTCTCTTAGTTCAGTTCCATCCCTTTTCACTTCCCTTGAAAAATCTAAGAGGCAAATAGAGTGTAAATGGTATGGAAAAGAGAACCAAATCTAGGTTTGGATTTAAAAAGCATCAAAACAGCAGAAAACTAAGAAGACGCAGAACAAGAAAATAGAAGAAAATCCTAGGCATTGTAACTAGGGTTCAAATCCTATTAGTGTTTCAACTTCTTTAGGATGATGTGCAACACTAACCCTATATACTGCTAATTGGACATGAATTTGCATTTAGGAATAGTATTTTGAATTCTAAATCTGTATACTGCTGAAAACCATATATGTAATCTAGTGCTATTACTTGGCTTTGACTGGAACATGTCGAGAAAATTCCCCTACGGCCAATGTTGAGAAAATTCCAAATATTGCTAACCCTATATACTGCTAATCATATACCCCTACGGCCAATGTCGAGAAAATTCCAACAATACAGAAATTACTAGAACATTAGCCTGTGTAATCATAAAATAGGATCCCATTATTACTAAAAATTTGAGTATACATGGTTTCTATAATGCCAATTTCCAAATGTTGCTGATTCTTTAAATTTACTTTTCCTTGAACTTCTTATGGCCTGCATCATGGGTGTAAAGGCTTCTATTGGATCAGAGATTGTAAAACCTCTTTGCTTACAAATGGAATTTAAGATTACAATGGACTGTGCGAGGTGCCAATAGATAAGCGAGTTTTCTAGTAAATGAAACTCACTTTTCGAGCTGACGAGTTTTCTTGTAAATGAAGCAAACTTTAGATCAAAATTATACCTCTTCCAACTTCCAAGACGCATGAGACTTGTATTATCGAGGTTTGGAGGAGGATGTGATGGGGGAAAATTCAACTCAACTCAAAAAGTCTTTTTCCCAGTCACTTTTTTTTGGATGACCGAGAACCCCTTCTATGCAGAGCCTCTTCCCCAATTACTTGAGGTTGGCCACATGAATCCATTTCCTCGTGCTGATTAACAAAAACAAACAAATTATGTATGTGTTTGTGTGTGTATATATAATATTTATTAGAGAGAGAGACGGGGAGAGAGATAGAGAGAGAAGGCCCTTTCCACTGGACTGCAAAGCAGAAATGGTGGCCAAAGTTTTACCAAAACTCTAGAATATTGTAAACGATAAGACAGTTCATATTATTTTGGACATCACATCACAATCAGGAAATGTGCCAGATTATGTTGCTTATAGTAAATAATATATGAATTACAGTACTATCCAATTTGTGTTTCCCTAGTGTTTTTTATATTCAAGTTATTTCAGTATGTGCAATCTTTATTTTTGTTATTATTTCTTTTGAAGAATAGAAGATAGTTATGAAAGATAGGTATCATACGGTTCTCTATCTGCTAAATTTAGAATGCAAGTAAGACAGTTGAAACGTCACAATCTAAGTTCACATTTTAGTTATAGCACATTTTGCCTGACGATGTTATCTTTGATTATTCTGACATGTGAGATCTCAGTATATATGGTTTTGGCATAAATAGCACAGTGGATTCATAGGAAGTTTAACGAATGTTTTAATTTGGTTTTCAGGTACGCGCTGTCCGCCGTGACAACTCAGAAAAGGTGGATATTCCTGTGGATACTGAGTTGGTTCGGCGAATAAAGGACATGCTAGCTGATATTCAACAAAGTTTGTTTGATGATGCAAAGCAAAAGCGAGATGCTTGTATTAAGATTGTAAAGACATGGGATGAATTTGTGGAAGCCCTTAACCAAAAGAAAATGATCTTAGCTCCTTGGTGTGATGAAGAGGTAAGGCATTTATTGTGACTAAATATGTGCTGAGTATTACAGTGTATTCACCATTAGCACCGGTGAGGCATTATTACTGTTTAATGATGTTTTTTTGTTAGCTTCCTGCCTCTGGTTACCATAATTCTCCTTATATCGAAGTGCGGGTATTTGGGCATTTCTCCGCCACGTGACACCTCAGGAGGGTCCATGTCATCACCTATATTATTCTTTACCTCCTATGAGCGTGCTACCTCGCCTTTGAGTAGGTGAGCCACCTTGGCTCCACCTTAGCTCCGTGCTTACCTCCGAGTGTCCCTTACTCCTCCAACATCAACATGATACCCTAGGTTGGGAGCATAGCCTAGGCACCTCCGCCCAGGACCAAAGTAGGCACGTGGTTTGGAGGCTAGTGTAAGGGGTTTGTCATTATTAAAGTTTCCCTCTCCGAGGACTTCACCTTGATTAGCCATAGAGAGATAGAGAGAGAGGGTGGTGACCAAGATACCTGACACTTGGGAGTTCGTATTATACCTACTGTTTGTAGTAGTTTAGTGGGGTATCTCAGTTTTAGTATGTATGACACAAAGCGAAAGTAGAGTCGAGTTAGAGAAGAAGGTTTAGGCAGTTTTGCTTTAGAAGAGGGAGGCAGAAAGGGTTCTACCAGAGCTCAAGTGCAGTGTGGGATAATGGAGTTGAGATGAATCTCTAGTTGTTCCTCTCTGCCCTTAAACAAGCAGGACTCGTTCTATTTATAGGGCTCGAGCCATGTAATTTGCACCTCATAAATGAGGTCATCAGAGAATAAAGTCTGTTGAGGAGTTTGTTATGCAATCACATGCACTTAAGGCGGTTATTCAGTTTCATGCGTGCACCAGAGCTCATCATTGGTGGTCGTCCCCTCTTCCTAATTAAGCTGACCTATCGCACCATGCCGCAACATGGTGCAAGGCGACATCCTGAACCTCTCGCCTCCAAGCCACAAAACCCTAACTCCCGCGTTGCTTAGAGCGGGTCCCCAGCCTCTGCCTTTGGGCTGACCCATTTGCCCAAAGGGGCAAGCATAGAAACGGTGTTACCACGGCCATATGTCTATAGATGGGACCTCTGCGGTAGTGTTTCCACCATTCCCGCGGAAGTCCGCTACCTTAGTTTATCATATGCCTACATTTAGCCCCTACGCGTGAGTCTATTCATGTGGAATCATGCGCGCAGATACCAACTGCTCCGGCGCGGTCTCATGGTGTATGGAAGCGATTTTGTTTTACACGCTTCTCAATGCGCGTGATACTGTCATTCAATTGCCGCTTCGTTTCCTCGTGGTGTGCCGTAATACTATAAACCATGATGACCTTTACTTTTCCGGACGTGACCTTTCGTATATGCGTCATATCTGGCACTTATATATATTGGACATGGTTGAAAGGTTTCTGTTACTCGTTTGCAAGTGATTCTCTCTCTCTCTCTCGTAAATCTCGTTCTTGTTCCTGCTACTTTCTACGACTTTTTACGTACTGTAATGGTGAGTACTCATGGTGCCTTGCTCGTAGTCGTGGTGGCCAGCGTGCTCAGGGTGCGCGTCCTGCTACCATTCATACTGATTCCGACGATCAGCTCATTCTTCATCAGAAAGGGTCTGAACCACCGGAGATTCCCCCTCCCGATGAATGGCAGCGAGGTCCATTTGGAGACTCCGACGATTTCTGGGCTACTTGTGAAGGGTTTTTACCTTGAGATAACATTCCTAGCCAGGCTTGGCTTTCGTAGGGTGAGTTTGCAAACATGGACTTCATTGAACCTCGTTCTATCCCTCGCTTTCAGGTTGAACGGGGGGATTATCCTTTAAGCTTCATTTCTTTCGATGGTGGTAGTGCCTTCATTACTCATATGGATGTTTAGACGAACTTTATTCTGAAGAAATATCGAGAAACTTTGGAAGCTGCGGAGGTGTGGTTAGCCGTCCGTGCTACGCGGGACTTAACCGTTCAGAGGGAGAGGAAACTCCTTAGTGTTCTCCCGCGGTGGAGTTCAAACACTCACACTTTTATTACTAGCTGAGGGGAGATTACCCCGACTTTGGAGGACGTGCGGCTTAATGTAACAGGTGAAGTCGACTTCCGTTGTTATGACCTTTCGGGGGAGGAGAAGCAAATCCTCAAAGCCTTGGAGGTGGGTTATAACGCATCTTGTGTGTGTGGCTCCCGTTGGGGCAAGGAAGATATCTATGATGTCTATCCCAAGGTTGATTTTAAGAATACTTACACGAGGTGGTTGCGTTATTTTTTTCGTGACTATTCAGCGAGGGACAGGACTGGAGGGGCCGACGGGCAGTTGCTTCGTCAACAATTTTTTGACGGGCCAAGCACGGAGCATACTCTCGCATGATTTCTGATCCTGTGGTTTTCTCGTTATATTCTGGAGGGTCCCCCTCAGGACGGTGTAAACACCACGGTCTTTCGCTTGACCACGATCTTGGCTCATGGTCACTCTATCCCTTTGGGTCCTCTGTTCCTTGGGATTGTTGACAAACGGCTGAACGTGCTCAAGGTAAACCAGGCGCACTCGTTGGGTCGCTATGATTTGGTGAGCTACCTGAGTACCTCTTTTCTGCAGATGTTTGTTTATGAGCATTTTCCTCGTATTGCTTCTCCTCTGCATGTTTTTGCTACTTTCCATGAATACAAATTCGAGAAGGATGAAGAGGTTTTGTTTTTGACGTGATAGGGAATACAATTCCTAAAGTTCGTTATCTTCCGCGGACTGATAGATGGAGCAAGACGGTCAAACCCAAGGATCTCGGCCTGGCGATCGATGTAGAGGCTGACGTCTGTTTTCGCCCTTATGTGAAGGATATTCTTGGCGTTTCTAGGCCGTGGTTCTATCCTTCGGCAGAGACCTTTGTGGATCCCTCCACTCAGGACCCAACCACTATACTTTGTGCTTCCTGGCCCATTCCATGTTTCCTCCCTCTTACTCTGAGAACGATAAGACAAATCCTTGGTTTTCTCTTTCCTACAATCCCCACCACGTTGCCCGTCCTAGAGACCACGTTACCCTTCATCTAGGATACAATCAAGGGTTGCCTCGGGTTCATCCTTTGCCTTCCTCAGTAGATCCAGTGTTTTTCTCGCTTTCTACTTTCCAATGTTTTCTCGCTATCTACTTTCTAACCTGGTTGCTTTATTAACACTACCTGAGGGTCTTTCTCTTCCCTCTGCTGCTCGCCAAGGGGTCGTGTCGCCGCGATGGAGTGACTTCTGGGTGTACCAACTGTTCCTCTTTCGAGAGTTTGTAATCGGTGAAGCCCACATTCCTCTCTCCATTCATGTCTACAAGGATGAGGTTGGGTTTAAATTGGCCCCCAAGGACCGAGACAAGTATTCCCGCGGTCCTTAATCCCCCTTCTTTTATCGAAAATTTCTGGGTTTGAAGGATATTGAGACGAAGAGAAGCGAGCTGAAAGAGGGGTGGACCCTGAATTTGAAATGTCATCGTGAAAGCAAAGGGTCAAGGGCCGTGTCTTATGTGGCGCGGAGGTTAAATGGGGATATGGATAAGGATGTACTAGACGACATGGATGCTATGTGGCGCGCTGGTAGGAAGAAGGGTTTAGACGATTTGGAAATCTTAAAGTCTTATGTTAACCCTCGGAGGATGACAAAGGTTATTTATGATCATGATCGTGCCTTTCCTAAA
Organism: Aequorea victoria; assembly: GCA_032361285.1. Classification (NCBI taxonomy): domain Eukaryota; kingdom Metazoa; phylum Cnidaria; class Hydrozoa; order Leptothecata; family Aequoreidae; genus Aequorea; species Aequorea victoria. Next base: position 6,291 of record JAUTBS010041367.1, read on the forward strand.
GCCGGTTTCCCTCCCCTAGACGATATTGATGCTGCCATGTTTGGCGACGTTATGTCAGAGGGTTCACCTGGCCATGCCCGAGAGGCTGCGGCATCTGATCCAGAACCCGGGCAGGGCAAGGGGCTTGCCGTTCCGAAGAAGGGTGCCTAGAAGGGAAGAAGCGTTGTTCCTAAAAGGAGGCGCAATGTTGGTGCGGTCATATCTGAGCCGCGGGTCAGTGAGGGCAAGAAAGAAGATGTTGACCTTCCTTTAGCTAAGCATTTAAAGCAGAGAGACTCTAAGGGTGGTTCTTTCTCTACTGCCTCCGCGGGGAAATGGGGCGTATCTGAGCCCGTTGTGATGAGTGGTGAAGCAGAGCCCGAGGATATTCCTCCTATTTCAGAGCTATTGACTGCCAAGGGCGTTCCTTTAGGCGAGGGGCCTCCCGATTCTGAAATTGAGGCTTATAATGACTCGTTTATCGTAGCTGAGACAAGTGTTGAAAAGTTTTCAGCAAATAAGCGCTGAAAGGAAATTTCAGCAAATAAGCGAGCAAATGAGCACGTTGTGGAGAGGGTCGAGGTTCTCCTAAGTGAAGCCGAGGTGGGTTCGCCCAAAGATCAAGGTCTTTTATCCGAGGCAACTGAGGAGGGCACGGAGGTCGTGGGTGATTTACCTGTTAGGGCCGAGGGAGAAATGGCCCGAGGCGGGGTCGCTCAAAGATCAAGGTCTTTTATCTGAGGTAACTGAGGAGGGCATGGAGGTCGTGGGTGACTTACCTGTTAGGGCCAAAGGAGAAGTGGCCCGAGATGCCCTTATTATTACCGCAGAGAGAGAGGAGAGGGTGGAGATTGGTGAAGAATCCTTATCTGGGGTTGCCGCTGGGGGTGAGGGTGTGCCTTGTGGTGGGGAAGTTGTTATGGAGGAGGTCGAGGGTACTGTGGGGGTTGACGATCGAAATCTTGAAGGAGAGGCTATGCTGCAGACACGTATTATTCCCTTGCCCCAGATTACCACCGATAGCCAGGAGGTTCCTCAACACGCCCCTGAGGATGGCAACACCGCGGTCAGGGCTGTTCTTGAAAGTCCTGTACTAGAAGCTGTCGCGGGAAGTGAGGGAGCAGGACTATGTTTGGAGATGGTGAAGACGGATGTTGAGGCGTTTGGTTTGGCGCGGGTGCCTTTTTTTGCCAATCGAGGTGAACTCTGAAGGTTTTGAGGCCAGCCTTGCTGTTCCTTCGGGTGGCGGCGAGGGACTTACCTAGCGAGTTGAGGCAACTTCTCCTCCCGAACCAAGTCTAGAATCCAAATGTGGAGGATAGTCTTGTTTTGAGTACTTCGGTAACCTCCCGCGCCAAGGTCGACCCCTCGAAGAAAATGGCAAGGGGTGCCTGGTCGGGTGCAGATGAATCCGTGAACGCTGAGATGGAGGCGCTTGAGGACATTGTTTTGCTTCCCCTGGTCTTTCCTTTCAAGGATGCATCCGCGAAGGAGGGGGGGAAGTCGGAGGCCGTTGGGGGAATTGTGTCTGATGGCGAAGGTATGGGGATGAGGTGACCATTGTGAGGAGCTGGAGGCTGCGGTAGATGCATGTCAGTTGGTCGAGATTCCTCACGCTAGCTTTTTCCTTGGTGACGTGCGCCAGAAATATCATGAAGTGCTGCGGCAGGTGTGTTTGAAGCATCACCTAACTTTTCAGCATGTCAAGCGTCTGGGCCCTTTGGTGAGGGCCACGATGATGAGTGTGCTAGGTGAGCTGCTTCTACGTATTCGGTGCACGACCTTTATGAGTTGTGGCAATGATATCTTTGATTCGTTTCTTGACACAGTCCAAGACTTGGAAATGAATTATATCCGGGTAACCATCTGCATCTGGTCGCTACCCAAGTTAATAACTTTGTGGTGCGGAGGAAGATTCAAGAGCTTTGTCGCACCCATGAGCGTTTTGTCCAGGCAGTGCGGCATTATGAAGAAGCCATCCGACAGTGGGAAACTTGATTGGAGGATGGGCTGAGGAGTCCTGTTGTTGATATTGACCCGGAAGGTAACATTGACCTGGGGCTTTTGTAGTTTTTTTTTGTGTAACTAAAGTATGGCGGTTGCCTTGTTAAAATGAGAATTTGTTTTGCTACAATCTTCTTGTGTGTGCGGTGCTTTGTTTTGAATGTAATCAGGTATTTGCTAGCACGGGGAGATAGTATCTTTAATCAAGCACTTGTTAATGTGGAGAAATGGTCAGCGTAATTATGTGCCATAGGGCATTTACTAATGCAGATAACAAGTGTGATCAAATATCATAAGGCATTTCACAAACGCAGAGAGGTGATGAGCGTAATCAAATGCAATCAAGCATTGACTAACGCAGAGGAGATAACAAGCATAATTAAATGTCGTAAGGCGTTTTACTAACGCGGAGAGGTGGAGCGTAATCAAATGCAATTGAGCATTTACTAACGCGGAGGAGATGACGAGCGTGATCAAATTCCGTAAGGAGTTTACTAACGCGGAGAGGTTATGAGCGTAATCAAATGCAATCGAGTATTTACTAACGCGGAGGAGACAATGAGTGTGGTCAAATGCCACGGGGCATTTTGCTAACGCGGGGAGGCAATGAGCATAATCAAATACCCTCGAGCATTTACTAATGCGGAGGAGATAACGAGTGTGGACATATGTCGGCGTTTTACTAACGTGGAGAGGTGATGAGCGTAATCAAATGCAATCGAGCATTTACTAGCGCGGAGGAGACAACGAGCATGGTCAAATGCCATGAGGCATTTTATTAATGCGGGGAGACAATGAGCGTAATCAATATGCAAATGAGCATTTACTGCCGCGGAGGAATAATCGGCGTGGTCGAATTCACATTAGTCTGGAGAAATAATTGGCGTAATCAGGTGTCGTGGGCTTTTATTAATGCAGAGAGCAGTAAGTAGTCCCATCTTTCGATCATGAATCAGAAAGTGTTGCGGAATAGTGAAGAAATTCGATTTTTATTATAATCCAGCGGGAATACAGTGATAAAAGAAAGAGGAAAATCGTATTCGTTTGCTTTCTTATGGATAATACATTTTCAGGCATTTTGAATTAACGGGTGCTTTCATCCACTCCTCTTTGTCTATTCTTTTGATCCGGTAGTATCCACTTGAATTTGCCTTCATGGTTTGGAACGGACCTTCCCATTTCGGGATGAATTTTGGCGCGGTGATTCCCCTCATGACGTGAGTTGCTGCTTTAAGTACGAGATCCCCTACTTTGAACTTTTGCCTTTTTACCAGTGAGTCGTATGCTCTGGTTATGCGTCGCTGATACACCTTAAGCGCAGTACGCGACTGCTCCCTTCTTTCTTCTAATCCCTTTAACTCGTCGAGGCATCGATCTGGCTATTTAAAGCGATTCTTGTTGACGCAACTGCTAGTTCCATTGGCAGGACCGCCTCCGTCCCATATACTAAAGAGAAAGGGGTCGCTTGCGTGGATTCTTTCTTACTTGTTCTATATGCCCATAGGGCCATTGGCAATTGTGCAGACCATTCCTTCGAGAATTCATTTACTGTTCTGTTTATAATTCTCGAAATATTTTTATTTGAAGCCTCGACTTGCCCATTTCCTTGCGGGTAGTATGGGGTGGAACGAAGATGGGTAACATCGTATCTGAATAGCAACTACCTTACGTGGGAGTTGGTGAAAGGCGTCCCATTGTCAGTTAGGATGTACTTGGGAATACCGAACCTACAAATTATATTTTCCTCGATGAAGTTAGCTATACCGCATGGCCTGTGGCCCGGCGAAGGGAGACTGCTTCTATCCATTTAGTATAGGTTTCGGTGGCTGTCAAGATCTAAATGTTTCCCTTTGATGGTGGGGATATTGGCCCAACAAAATCCATTGCCCATGTGTGGAACGGCCAAGGGGTTTGGACCATTTTTAAGTTTGCGGCAGAGGCGTGGATCATATTGCCATGCATTTGACAAGCCTTGCATCTTTGCACGTAGCTTCTTGAATCTGCCTCCATAGTGGGCCAAAAGTACCCCGTATGCAGTAGATGGTCTACCAATTTAGCGGTGCCCTGATGTTCTATCTTATGCGCCTCTTCTAGAATTGTTCTTGTGTCTTCCCCTGCAATGCATCTCAGGAGTTTCTCGGTCTACGCGCGTCTATAAAATTCATTATCAATTAACACGAATCGTACTACCTTCTTCTTGACCAAGGCTGCATCCTCTTTGGAGGTAGGAATGGACCCTTCTTTGAGGTAATCTTTGTATGGTTGATGTCGATCCGTCATCGCGCCAATGAAGTGGCATTCTGCTGGTGAAAAATGACTAAGGCATTCTTTGCATTCGTGTTGGACCTTTGCTGCCTCTTTCGCCATGTTAGGCGAATAAAACCTTGCATCTGAATTCTTTTGTATAAACTGACATCCCCTGTACCGCATGATTATTGGTGTATGCTTCTCAGCCTGAACCGTGCTTCGTCAAGGTTTATGCATCGGGTTAGGACCACACCTTGTGCCCTGAAGAAGAGGATGTCGTCATGGACGACGAAGTTCTTTAGTTTTGTTACCGCGCTGCCTCTTTCTTTTAGTTTCGAGAGGATGGGTTGGCGCCAATCGTCTTTAGTGGTTAATTCCTTTTCTTCGGAGAAGAGATCCCTGACTGAACATGGAGCACTTCTTTTAAAGATTTTAATCATAGGGTTTGACCGGGATACGTCAGCTTTTGAGACTAGCGTTGCAAGCGCGTCAGGGTGCCGATTGTTAGTTCTTGGGGCATGTTCAATAACTACTTCTGTAAATTTGTTCATTAATCTTTGTATGATTATTCTGTATTTGACCAAGTTTGGTTCTTTTATGGTGTATTCTCCTTTCGTCTGTTTCACGACTAGCTTGGAATCTCTCTTAATTCTTAAGACTGAGACCCCGATATTCAAAAACAACCATTAGTCTCAAGATCAAGGCTTCATACTCCGCCTCATTGTTGGTCACCGCAAAGTCTAACTTATAGCAGAGGTCCACCCTGGTTCCATCTTCCGCGGTGAGCACAACCCCAGGTCCCCCTCCTTGATTAGTAGACGATCCGTTGAAGCATAAAGTCCATTTGTGTGTTTCGACTATTCCCACCTCTAGGTACTTGCCGAGAGGATTTTCCTCGAAGGGCTCATAATTCCCGCTGAGGAATTGAGCTAGCAAATCAGCCAAGGCCTGGCTCTTGATGGCGGTGGGCCTCTTACACTGGATGTCAAATTCGGCGAGCTGTTATAACCACCGCGCCATTCGTCCCATCATGACTGGTCTGGCGAGGAGATAGTGAATGGGATCACACTTAGTGATTATTTGGATATTGTGGGCTAGTAGATAGTGTCGTAATTTTTGTGCTATGAAAACTAGGGACAGTCAATGTCTTTCTACTAGCGAGTACCTTTCTTCTCCTCCCTGGACAACCCTACTGATATAATAAATTGGTCGTTCTTGCCCCTCGTCGTCCTGAGCCAACAAAGTCCCAATTGCCTGTGGGGTCGATGTGAGGTATAGTTTTAAGTGTTTTCCCGACAACGGTGCGATCATCATCTCTCTGTGTGCACTTGTAACCTTAGTCTTGACCACCAAATCATCCACGTAAAATTCTAAATTCTTGTGCAGCATGTCGTGGAAAAGAGCCATCATTGCGCGTTGGTAAGTGGCCTCGGCGTTTTTGAGTCTGAAGGGCATGGCGTTATAACAGAATACACCTATAAGGGTTCTGAAGGAAGTTTTTTCTGCATCTTCCTTGGCCATCTTTATTTGGTTATACCCACTAAAGCCATCCATGAATGAAAACATTTGATGCCTTGCGATGGAGTCGATCAGTAAATCGATATTGGGCAAGGGAAAATCATCCTTTGGACAAGTTTTGTTTAGGTCTTGGAAGTCGACGCATACTCTGATTAGTTCGTTTTTCTTTTTCACTGGTACGATATTAGCCAACCATTGACGGTGCTGTACAGATATGATGAAACCTGCTTTGAAAAGCTTGGTTATTTCCTCTTTCACTTGTAGCTCTACCTCGGCTCTGAAGAATCTTGTTGATTGTTTGGTAGGTTTAGCCGTTGAGACTTGGGAGAAGACTAAGGGAGTGAGTGGAGACATTAGGGCTTAATCCCGACATTTCTAAGTAGTCCTGTGCAATAAATCTTGATATTCTTTCAGTAATCAAGTGATCTCGTTTCGTTGCTGAGGTGATAACTCTTTGGAGATGAGGGTGGGCCGCCTTACTGATCTTTTTGGGTCTAGGTCGATTTCCTCCAACTCCTGCTTCTGTGGCTTAGGATGGTCTTGGAGACATTCAGGAGCTTCCTTCACTTCATGTTCTATTACGAGAACCCTGTTCATCTTCTCCCCTTGAGGCACCAAGTTTCTGGGCCTGGGGGATTCGCACTGTCATAAACGGTAGACCATTTTCCCATCAACTTTCCTGTAGCTGGTGATCCTGCCTTTCTTTGAGTCGCCTTCGTCTAGTGTGTTTTGCTCTGCTTCTCGTTTCCTTATCTCTTTTGAGGTTGGTGGGGAATCTGCCTGCCCCACCGCGACAAAGGAATAACTTTCATGAGTTGTAGTGTTTCTTCTTCTGGGAGTTCGTTAAAGAAGACCGCCTTAGTGTAATGGGCCTCCGCAATGTTGAAAGGATTCATCGAGGTCGGGATTTCAACTACTTTTCCTTGCCACAACGTCTTCAGGCATTGGTCAGAGGTTGACGGCGCTGTGTCATAACGATGCATCCATACCATCCCCAATAGTATGTGGTAAGTAGCGGGTGCTTCAATGATGTGAAATTTGGTTGTGGTCCTTATTTTGTCCATCTGTAACTCGACGATTGTGTACTCCAAAGTCCGTCGTTGTTCATTCCCAAACCCTGCTACTTCGATCGGTCGACGATTGTGTACTCCAAAGTTCGTCGTTGTTCATTCCCAAACCTTGCTACTTCGATCGGTTGTTTGACGAGGCGCTTCTCGGGAATACACATTATGTAGAAGGTCTCTAAGGTCATGATATTGATAGATACTCTTCCGTCTAAGAACGCTCTCTTGAATTTTATCCCATTTACTATTGCGGTAACATACAATAGTCGATTATGCTTGTAGGATACCTGGTGATCTCTTGATGAGAAAGAGATGGTGGAGGATGTGTTCTTCAAACTTCTGTTGATAGAACCGGAACTGCCCATGCATTGCTCTTTACATTCATCTGCTATTCTTGGTACAACCTTTGTGGCTTTGAATCTTGCTTCCTGTGAGAAACCCATTTGGTCGAAAACCCATTTGAATTTCGTAGAATTCTTTGAACTGTCGGCGCGAGAATCTTCGTTTAAAGGGAGCATTTTGTTGGGGATTGACTAACGGTTGATTCAATCCTCCCACGGACCTGAACTGATCAGACAATGAAAAAAAGAAGAACAATAACGATCACAAGTAAACACACACGACACACAATATACGTGGTTCGACAAACTGTGCCTACGTCCATAGACTCACTCTCTTTACTATATGATCAAGAAGATGATCGAAGGAAGATACAATATTTTTCGAAAGAACATAACCTGAGATAAAAACTAAAGAAAGATAAAATTGAAGCTTTGTATTTTTTCCTCTGTGTTTTTCCTCTTT
>JAUTBS010041478.1:0-13903 GCA_032361285.1 Aequorea victoria
CCGGGCTGAGGAAGATTCTTGAGTAATGCTTCTAGATGGAATTGTAATAAGTAGAACAGTACTTAGTTGATCTTTTTTTATGTTAGTTGGGATTGTGTATCCCTATTATTAGTTTACTTTATGTATGTATGATTTTGGAATGGAATATCCCTTCGTGTTATCTTGTTGATACTTTTCGATTTATGGATATATGATGGTTCTATTTTGGGCCAATGCGGAGTGCATCCCTTGCTTACATTATCGTTTATCCATATGTTGGTTTAGGTTAGCCGTACCGCCCCTCCCACGTGAGATTAATTACTTATTTGGGAGTGGGGTGTTACAACCAGCCACCCAAATCTCCTGACTTATGTCCAAAGATCAAATCACTCATGTTTTAAGGCTCACCACTCCCTCCTTTAATGATAATTTGCACATTTTAAATCTTCATTTCTTTGAAAATACTGATTTGGCCCCAATTAATTAAATTACATGAATATTAATTTATGAGATATTACAATTCATGTTATATCAAAGTAAATAATATCGGATTAAATACATTAAAATGAAAAAATTCGCAACAAGTATTTTATGAGTATCGAAAAGATGAATATGATTGAGAAAGAGTATTCAATCTGGATTGATCACTCATTTCATATCAAATGTTTGTTCGGTTAAAATATGATTTTAAAATATCAATACAAAAATAAAAAGTAGTTTTTGACTGTTGGCTTTTTAAAAACTTAAACAAAAGGTTAACAATTGATTTTAAATCACGAGTCAAACAAACCCAAAAGTCGAAAAAAGAACTAGTACCTTTCCTAAACTATATTTCTAGATCGACGACTATTAGGGATTGAAAGTGATTCAATCCGTCCACGAATCCAAGATTATCAATCAATAGACGAAAAGAAATAACAAAATTACACGATAGCAATCACACACGACACACAATATACGTGGTTCAGAAAACTGTGTCTACGTCCACAGACTCACACTCTTTCACTATATGATCAAGAAGATGATCGCAGGATTACAAACTCTTCCTTTACACTTAGAGGAATAGAGGAACAAAGAAGAAGAAGAACTGATAAACAAAAGAGCTCTCGACTTATATTGTGATACCTGTAGCTGCTGCTGTTAAGGGTTCATTATATAGGGGCACTAAAATTAGGTTGAGAAACCTTAATACGTGAGCCTTTGAATGACTTCTGTCCGGACAGAGCTTAAGTTCTGTTCAGAAGCCACTTTACGTCGCCACAGCCATCCGGACGGCCTTGGCCCCTGTTCGGACAAAATCTGTTGCAGAGAAAAAACCAACTGTCGGTAATTTGCCATTCCAACAGTACTTGACCCCGTCTGGACGAAAACTGTAGAGATGAGACTTCCCCTCTGTATTTCACCATCCGGACGACCCTTACCCCCGTTCAGACAGAATCCCAGAATTTGTTTCATTCCTCAACAATCTCCCACTTGAAGCAAAATTTTCCAAGTCTTCCGTCAACCTGAAATCTCCATCGCCTTTAAACCTGACCATAGCCAAACTTTTGTGAGTCATTCCCTTATCTTTTAAGACAGAAGACCAACTGAAGCTGAACAGGTCTTCAACTTCTCTACTGTCACCGCTTTAATGAACATGTCTGTAGGATTGTCACTGGTGTGGATCTTCTCTAACTCAAGCTGACCCTCCTTCAACATTGACCGAATAAAGTGATACTTGATATCAATGTGCTTAGTTCTTGAATGAAAGGCTAAGTTCTTTGCGAGATGAATCGCACTTTGACTGTCACTGTATAAATGGCAACTGTCATGTTCTTTACCCAACTCTTTTATAAAACTCTTTAACCATACAAGTTCATTGCACGCTTTTATAGCTACTACATATTCTGCCTCTGTAGTGGACATGGTCATGATCTTCTGTAACGTAGAAACTCAATTGACTGTTGCACTACCCAAAGTAAACACATACCTTATCGTGCTTTTTCTGCTATCAATGGCACCTGCTAAGTCAGAGTCAACATAATTCTGCAATCTCATATCCGAGCCATCATAACATAATGAATGTTCTGTAGTGCCTCTTGGGTACCTTAGAATCTATTTCACTGCTTCCCAGTGCTCCATGCCTAGATTGATCATAAATCTGCGAACTACTCCCACTGCATGTGCAATGTGTGGTCTGCTACAGGTCATATCATACATGATGTTACCCACTATAGATGCATAGGATACCTTAGCCATCTATTCCTGCTATTCACTACTGATTGTGCCCTGTTCCTTTGAAAGCCTGAAGTGGCTTCCCAAAAGTGTTCCAACTGATTTGGCACTATCCATGTTGAACATTTCCAAAATATTTTATACATATTCTGACTATGAAAGTCTCAACTATTTCTTTGCCCTGTTTTTCCTTATTTGCATTTCAAGAATTTACGTAGCTACTCTCAAATCCTTCATAGCAAACTCACTGGACAACTGTGCTTTAAAATTTTTAATCTCAATCATATCTAACCCTGCAACCAGCATGTCATCAACGTATGATAACAGAATGATATAAGAAGTATGAAATTTTTTTACATAGCAACAATGTTCTCCATGACATCTGTTGAAGTCAACTTTTGTCATAAAATTATCAAACTTCTTGTACCACTGTCTAGGTGGCTGTTTCAGACCGTACAGGATCTTCTTTAGTTTGAAAACCTGCTACTCTTTGCCTTTCACAACAAAACCCTATAACTACTTCATATAAATGTCTTCCTCCAGCTCACCGTAGAGAAAGATAGTTTTAACGTCTAACTGCTCCAAATGTAAATTCTCTGCTGCCACTATGCTTAGAACATACCTAATAGTAAAAATTTTAACTACAGGAGAATATCTCGGTGTAGTCGATACCTAATTTTTGTTTAAAATCATTTACCACTAACACTGTCTTATACCTCTTGATGCCGTCAGATTTCTCCTTTAGTCTGTAGACCCATTTGTTATGTAGGGCTGACTTCCTTTTTGGTAACTGAAAGAAATCCCAAGTCTAGTTCGTGGATAGAAAATCCAACTCATCCTTCATAGCAAGCTCCCACTGCTTCCTGGTTTCAACCTTCAATGCTTCTACATAACACTCCGGTTCACTACTATCTATTTACAACAAATAGTTCAAAGTAGGAGAATTACGTGTTGTATGCCTACTGATCCTGGTAGACCTCCTGAGAGGTGGATTTTGTGGGGTCTGTGTGTCTGCCTCTAAAATAGGTTGTGTATTCAAATTTTGTGATTGGATCATCTCCTTTTTAGCAGTCATGTCAAACTCTGCAAAATTTGATTCCCGTGCAACCTTGTTTCCCTAATTTTGTCTATCTTTGTATAAGACAAACTCATTAAAAACTACGCCTATACTTTTAAAGATTTTCTTATTTTCCAGATCATACAGCCTATAACCAAAACTGTTGATTCTATAACTAATAAATATGCATATCCTAGACTTAGGATCAAGCTTGCCCCTATTCTGAGACTCAATATGTGCATAAATTGTACAACTAAATGTGCGTAAATGAGAAAGATTTACCTCATTTTCAGTCCACGCTTCTTCTGACAGTCCTTCTTTCAAAGAAACTGAAGGACCCCTGTTGATCAAATAGGTCGGTGTGTTAACTGCATTAGCTCAAAATTGCATTGGCAAGTCTGCATGAATCCTTATGCTCTTTGCACGCTTCAAAAGCGTCATGTTCGTCTGCTCAGCAACCCCGTTATATCTTGGCGTCATAGGAATGGTCAACTATCTTTTGATCACATTAACCTCATAGTAAGACTCAAACTCACTGCTGCAGTATTCACCACCATTGTCAGATTTTAAGCATTTAACCTTTAAACCTGTTTTATTCTCAACTAGTGTCTTCTAGTTCTTGAATATGCCAAATATGTCAGATTTATTTTTACAAAAATAAATTCATAATTTTCTAGTAGCATCATCTATGAGAGTAATAAAATATCTGGAGCCAACAAAAGATAATACCTGAGCTGGTCCCTAAACGTCAGTGTGGACCAGTTCCAACCGCTCTGCCTTAGGAGTCCTTGCTGTTTTGTTAAAACTGACTTTATTCTGATTTTCAAATATGCAATCCTCACAGAAATTGAGCTTGACTGACTTTAAACTCGATAGCTTCCCTTTGTTCACCATTACTTTCATCCCTTTTTTACTAATGTGACCCAATCTTCAGTGCAAAGTTGTTGAATCAACTTCTAAAAATGCTACTGATATGCTGATGTAGGTTCCTGAAGATACATATAGTGTACCATTCTTGTTGCCTTTAGCCACAACCATTGAACCTCTGACCATCTTCCACGAGTCACTATTGAAATACATCACAAAATGACATTCTGCTAACTAGCCAACTTATACCAAATTCCCTGTTAGACTAGGCACGTGTCTAACATTCTTCAAACTCAAAATTGTCCCATTTTTCTGATTGATCTGCACATCACCCTTACCAACAATGTTGTAGGCCTCGTCATCTCCCAGGTAGACTTTTCTAGAATTTCCCTGCACATAATTATTAAGTAGTTTCATGCGGGGGGTCGCATGAAAGAAAGCCCCAGAATCTATAATCTAAGAGTCACTACGACCATCCATAGCACAAATAAATGCATCATCATTATTAGCTTCAGTAATATTGACTACATTCTTACCGTCTTGATTATCATTTTGTTGCTTCTTTTGATTCTTATAATCCTTTGAAATGCCCATTTTGACTGTAGTTTCAACATCTGTCGGATTTTTGATCGCCGAACCGCGACTGAGATTTCTCACGCAATTTGGACCTATTCTTTCCCCGGCCTTTCTGATTGTCCTTTTCATTCTTTCTCCCCCTTCCTTCAGCATTGAGTGCTGAACTTGAGGCATACCTCTGACCTGCTAATTTTATGCGTGACTCCTCTCCTAAAAGAAATTCAGTCACATCCTCAAGTTTTACTTTATTTGCTACAGCAGAATTGCTAACCGCCACGACTAACCCATCCCGGGAGTCTGAAAAACTGGACAAGAGTACCAATAGCCTGATCTCTCTACTGAAATTAATACTCACCACCTCTAGTTGATTGACGAGAATATTAAATTCATTAATAGCCACAACAGGTTCATCATCCATTTTAAGATAAAATAACTTTTTTATCAAATATATCTTATTTGATGGCGAGGGTTTTTCATACATCTTTTCAAGAGTTTTGAAAAAACCCATAGTCGTCTTCTCCTTTACTATGTTGGACATCACCGATGGTGCAAGACTCAATCACACGGTCCCTAGGGCTTTGCGATCCAGTAACTACCAATCCTCATTCGACATACTCTCCAGTCCTTTCCCGATCAACGGTCGAAGCAAATCCCTTTGATATAGGATATCATCGATCTGTATCTTTCATAGAACTTCGTTGGTGCCATTGAACTTTGTGATCCTGACATTATCTTCTTCCGCCATTGATTGAATCTCAATCTCTAAACTAATGCTCTGATACTAATTATTGGGAATTGAAAGTGATTCAATCCGCACACGAACCTGAGATTATTAATCAATAGACAAAAAAATAACATAATGACACGATAACAATCACACACGATACACAATATACGTGATTTGGCAAATTGTGCCTACGTCCACGGACTCACACTCTTTCACTATATGATCAAGAAGATGATCGGAGAATTACAAACTCTTTCTTTACACTTAGAGGAATAGAGGAACAAAGAAAAAGAATAACTAATAAACAAAAGAGCTCTCGACTGATATTGTGATACTTATAATGCATTGGCTACTGCTTCTGCTGAGGGTTTATTATATAGGGGCGCTAAAATTAGGTTGAGAAAACCTAATACGTGAGCCTCTGAATGACTTCCGTCCGGACAGAGCTTAAGTTACGTCTAAATGCCACTTTACGTCGCCACCGCCGTTCGGACGGCCTTGGTATAACATCCCGTTATTTTTTTCCCGTTATTTTTTTAAAGGAAATCTTGAAAGTATTTAATCTTGTTTAAGGCCTAAAGAGTAATTATTAAATTAATTTGGTTTGATTAATTAATTAGAACATAATGGGAGTTAATTCGTAAACCCCAAAAGAAGAAGGGTTTAAGTATAATTTAAGCTAAGTTATTTTAATTCCTTAAAATGGGCAGAGTAGAATATTTTATGCATTAATATAAATCTGGTGGCTTTTAATTGAAAGTAATCATCACTCAGTGGAGTTTTGGGCTGACAACCCCATTCCTTAGGTCCCATCACCCCTGCCTTTCATCATTACAGGTCAGGCAATGGGATAAGTTGAGGCTCTCTCTCTCTTTCTCTCTCTCTCTCTCCTACCAGAAAACCCCTTTTTCCCCCAAAATCTCTGAGATTCTCTTGAGTTCCATAGCTATGTTTGGTTCTAGTGAAGGTGCTAGAGCTGGAGTGGTGAACTTTTCCACACCATAATTGGAAAAGAAGAAGGAAATAGGAGAAGGGAAGCGGCGCAAGCTGCCATTGACGTCTTTATTCGAGATTCTTGAGGTAAGAACCATACCCCCAACTCGAGAGTTCATTACATCATAGAATACCTCTCTTAAATCGGAGAATAGAAACCCTTTCCTAGTTTTTCCTTATTCTTGGTACATGCTTCATGTGAGTCCATTTTATCCACTGTTGAATATTTTTATGGGACAAATTTAAAGTCTTGAATTCTTAATCTTGTTAGAAATACATTTATAAGAGTTTTGGAGTGTTGGATGCATAAGGTACAGTGGAATGAAGTTTGTGGATATTATAGAGTACTGAGAGAGGTAGAAAAATTACATTTTTCAACCCAAACAGAGCCTTATTTTGGAAAATACACAGAAAATAGACCATTAGTGTTTTCGGCCATTTGAGTCGACCCAGACCCTCTATGAGTCGACCCAAAGTGTTTTTCTCTCGATAGTTTCTATCAGGCGAGCGTTTAAGTCGATCCAAGCCTTATAGGTGTCGACTCAATCTGTGAAGCTCTCTATTATTTTAACAAGTGAGAGCTTGAGTCAACCCAAGATTTGTGGGTGTCGACTCAATTTAGTTTAGCCTCTGTAATTTTATCAGGCATAGGCGTGAGTCGACCCACAAAGGATCATGAGTCGACCCACGAAGGACTGTGAGTTGGGAGTTGCTCTCTGTTGTCAATAGGTGAGGCCTTGAGTCGACCTAAACCCTATGTGTGTCGACCCAAATCTAGACCCAGCGCATGTGAGTTGACCCAAGCTTTGTTTGAGTCGACACAGCCTAATCCCTGCGCGCATGAGTCAATGTACCTCAGCCCACGCATGAGTCAATGTACCTCAGCTCACGTCTTGACCCAAACCCCTCTGCATGCATCCTGAGTCGGCCCGAAGGAATAGTGAGTCGACCTAGAGGCACATGAGTTGACCTAACTCAGTTTTGTGTCGACTCAAAGCATGGAAATAGTTTTCTTCCGGTGATATTTCTGAGCTCTTGTGGCCACTTTTAGCCTTAGGTTTCTTCATAAAAATATAGCTAATGACCATATCTAACTTTTTATGCTTTACCAAGAATTATTATAAAGGTTTAATCCCTTAAATTGAATTTACCAAGCATGGTAGGATTGGAAACCTTTAAGAATCAAGGGTAGGTGATGTTCCATGAGGAACTAAGAATCTTGTGAGACCTTAGGGTGAAGATGTAAGATTATAGGAATCATATAAAGCATAAGTTAATTCTTATTCATGGATTATTATGTAATCTAGGTCTCGAAGGTGTAACCGCGGACGATGGAGTGTCACCTCACGATAAAGGAGGTCTTCGGTGAAACGCTCAAGTGAAAGGTGAGAGTGGCTAGCTTTTTTAAAATGAAATGTAGAAAATGATTCTATCTTTAAATATTTTGATAACATGTTTTGCGATGATCTCATAGATGCTTTCTTAAAGAATGTTTGGTTGTTCAAATGAAATTGATAGTTGTTTTATCAAATGTGAACTTATTTTATAATGAATTTGATGATATCAAAAATGTATCTTGTGTTTGATATTTTGCTTAAGTACTGTGCCAAGTTATAGTGGGTAATCATCCCGAGTGGGCCCCTTGTATGAGCATTTGATGGCCTTAAAGGCTTTACCCCTTGTGTGGGTGTGGATAGCCTTAAAGGTATTGCCCCTAAATTGGGCGGAAGTCCAGTGGTGGACAGATGTTACCCATTGGGGGCATAGCCCTTGGTGGCTGATATAATTGTAGCCCCTAAGTTGGGCGGTGGTCCAATTGTGGATATGTGGCACTTACCACTAGTGTTAATGAGTGGCCCTCACACTCGTCACTCAAATAAAAGTGCATTATTTCTTGAGGTAACGGTACCGTCAGAACTCATAGTCGTGAAGTTAAATGATTACTTGGGCACTATAAAGCGTGAGTTGGGTGTTTGGTGTTATATATATATATACATATATATATTTATTTATTTATTTATTTATGGAAATATAACACGTGGATGTGAGTTT
Source organism: Aequorea victoria (assembly GCA_032361285.1). NCBI lineage: Eukaryota > Metazoa > Cnidaria > Hydrozoa > Leptothecata > Aequoreidae > Aequorea > Aequorea victoria. The sequence continues at coordinate 8,466 of JAUTBS010041478.1, forward strand.
ATCCAGTTACTTTGATAAAAGTATTTCAAAGTATGATGTTTGAGATTCATGAAAATTGTTCTTATATGGGTGTGTGATGTTGTTTTTCCATTAAATACTTTATGGAATGAATGTTTTATATCTTATTTCATTTTAATGCTAAGCCCACTCTCCTGTAATCTTTGTGGTTGCAGATTACAAATCGGGGTAGACTTTTGGTCCACTAGTGCAGGGAGAGGATCCTTTAAGAAAGAAAGTCTTTTTGTATAAGTTCCATCATTTTTGGGTTGTAACATTAAACAGATGTTTTATTGTGTTTGTAAACATGGTTGAAATTGAGTATCCCATAATCTAGTTATCTTTTGTATTTAGGGATGAAAGATCCCTTGGTGATAATTATGTGAAATTCATGGACCGACTCTATAATTAATGTGATGTGTTAAATCATATGGAAAATACGGAATGTATCCCTTATTATTATGGTAATTGTGAATTAAGTAAGCAGTGTCGCACCACTTTGAGTATGTTTATTTATCCTCCGGAGAGTGGGTGTGACACTTGGCCCCGTTCGGGCGAAATCTGCTGCAGAGCAAAAACCAACTCATGGTACTTCACCATTCGGACGACACTTGGCTCCCATCCAGACAGAAACTGCAGAGCTGAGACTCCCCCCTCTGTATTTCATCGTCTGGATGGCCGTCACCCTTGTTCGGACGGAATCCCATATTTTGTTTCATTCTTCAACAGTGACTGATTAGTGATTCATATGTTCTCAAAAGCTTTAGGATTTAGTTTAGAAATTTCAAGATTTTGGGTCTTTATGGTTTAAGGAAAGAAGGATAATAAATTTAGGGTAATTTTGATAGAATAATAATAATGCCTTATATTCCTAAACAATTTGAAATATTGCATTACTTGGTTATACCCAGTTTGTGTCAAGCCTCAAAGCGGCTAATTATTATGAAATACCTTGATATCGTGTTAAGAAAAATTAATCATGTTTCGCATTTAATCTACAAATCAAAACTTCAATTGTCGAGGTCAAGAGTTTGAATCCGTGCGTAATTATGGTTCAAATTAGTATAACCTGTTTAAATAAAAAATATAGAAAAATAAAACACAAAATTTAACGTACATGAACAAAATTGAAAAGAAAATACAAATAGATGCGACAGATTTGGGTTAACTTTTAATTATTTTTATCTTTTTTGAATATTTTTAAAATTATTATTTATTTATTTTTTATTTTTTAGATCATTTTCGTTATATAAACTGAAAAAAAAACAAAAAAACAATTAATTAAAAGATAAAAACAGTTCACTGAAGGCGAAATTAACCAATATAACATTTCACTTATTGGATTAGTATGATTTAATTTTATTTTTTTCTATTTTTTCATAATTTGGTAAAAAAATATGATTTTCCCAATCGCCTCAACGAAAAGAATCCAAAAAGTATTAAAACTTGACCAAGCAATGAAAAATATTCACTAAAAATAAAAATAAGTAAAATAAAATAAAATAAGATAATTAAATAGGTAATTATTCTAAACAGGTTATATAAATTTGGTCATGCTAACAACTATCCACAGGGCAGTGAACAATAGCTTAATAAGGACAAGAAATTCTCAATTTTAATACATTTTTAGAGGTAAGATCTATCACTTTCACATATATCAATATATTTTATACAAATATTTATATATTATTTATTAATTATTTATCATTTATTGGGCGATAATTAGCATTTTTCATATAAATCTACTAAAACAAAAACAAAAATGTACTTAATCTTTTATTTAAAAACACTATACAATACATTTTATTTTTGCTTAATTACACTTAGACTCCCTCTATTTAAGGATAATTACATTCAGACTTTCTATTATTCGAAATTATAGTTAGACTCCTTATTTTATGATTTTATGTAGCAGTTTAGTCCAATCGTGAGTTGACTAACGAAAAAACAACAGCATAGTAACCATTTTTAAAGAAATGTCATCTTTACCCCTGAGTGGTGATGGCATGTCAAAAATCAAAATTTTCTCTCTCATCAGATGTACGCCATAGCTATTAGAATTATCCACAGCTACACCGCCGATGGGCAGACCCTCCCACCGCCAGTAATCTCCTCTTCCTTCTCTCTCGGCGAAAAATCACTGCCACCTCCATCGCTCACCCCACCACCACCACACTACTGACGGAGCCTCACGCCGCCACCACCACACCCTATGTACCGCAAAAAGAGAAAAAGAGAGAGAGAGAGAGAAACTATAAAAGAGAAAAAAAAAATCATACATACATATATACACGCACAAACACCATCGGCGCCATCATCAACCACCCAATCCACCACCACTTCAAACACCAAACCAAATCGAATTCAAACCCAAAAATTAACCAATATAAACAACTTTCGAAAAATCGCTATCAAACACAGTCGCCTCCTCCAATCCAGCGTCTCTTCCTCATCATCAATCCAATCCACCACTCTCTCAAATCTTAATAACATTCCCAGCAAAATGACAGAATCAATTGATCAACAAAAATAAGACACGTCAGGAAGCTAAGACCAAAATCAATTGATTATCAAAAAAACAAATGTTCAGCAAGAACAATTACCAGATCAATTGACTAACAAAGAAAATCAGATAAGAAAAATACGAACAATTTCACTATAAACTAAAATAATAAAGAATCAATAAGAAATTCTCAAATTCAACACGAAATTTCAAAAATAATTGATCAGCATAAAATCAGAGTGAGAGAAAGGGGGTCCTCATCGCCGAACTCAACCCAATGAGAGAGGACAGATGAAGAGAGAGAGAATAGAGATATACATATATATATATACACAGAATCAACCCAACGATTGATTCGGGTGTCGTCGCCATCACCGTCGTCATTTTGTCCTCTCCCTCTCTTTTGCTGCTACATTGCCACCAGTCTCTAGACGGAGCAGAGGACGAAAGTGGTGGAAGAGCAGAGGAAGGGTTGATTCTCCATCGCCACCAATCTCTGGTGTTGAATCCTGGAGAGGGGACCTGAGTCCCAGTGGGTTGGTTTTGGGATTTTGAGGGAGAAGAAGCGGTGGACGGAGCAGAGGAAAGGTTGGGCAAAATTGATTTGGGCAAAAATTAAAGCTAGGTTGGTTGTCTTCTCTCTCTCCTATGTTTTTTTTTTGCCCGTTTGTTCTTTTTAGGGTAGAGGAAAAGGCCCTAATATGAGAAAGAGAGAGAGTGTGTGTGAGAGAGAGAATAAGAAGAGCAAAAAAGAGAGATCAAAAAAATTACCAGTGAGAAGGGTGGAGGAGAGGAGTAAAGAGAGGGGAGAGAGACTGAGAAAGAAGAAATGTATTATGATAAAAGATATATCTAAATAAATAACAATTAACGTTGTCTGACAAGAATTTAACTATAATTTTAAAGAATAAAAAAAGTTTACGTGTTATTATTCTTAAATAAAAAAAAATTAAATATAATTAACTCTTTTATTTGTTATAGCGTACAATTCACTTTTAAAGTAAAAGAAATTTGGAGTACACATTGCTTTTTAGAACAATATTAGTATAAGTCTTAGTGTTACTTGAATTGTTAACATCTATATTGAAATGACGTGACTTGTTGACGTTGATTGATTGAAAATTAAAAAATTTCGTCGATTTGACACAGTTGCGAAGTACGACTGTTACTTCCTTATCCTCGTACAAAATCTATTGTACATTCAATTGATTTTTTCACCCGGTCTTTAATAAATCAGCATGCTGCTTGCATTTTAAGGTGTCCAGTTTTTTAATATATTTTTATAATTGAATTAACACATTATGTAGAATTTATTAAATAAATTATTTATACAAAAAGTTAATATTAATTTAACATTAATAATTTTATAATTAGATTGCATTTATTTACGAGAAAATATATAATAAGTATAATTTAAAATAAATTGAACAAATATTATTTAATTATATAGTTATAGATATCGAATTAATTTTATTTTTTGAATCAATAACAAATTTTGCAAATTCTACATAATGACCGCTTCACATTATAAAAATATATTTCGTAATTGAACCTCTTAAACTGTACAATAGCATGTTGTGCATCCTTGCACAACACACCGTGTTCTACAACCGCTCTTTCGATTGAGCGGCCCGAATTTGAACGGCTGTTTCGATCGAACGATCCAGATTCGATGTCAAAACGACGTCGTTTTAGACCTAAAATTTAAATTTTTGAACAAACAGCCCAAATCAAATGTAAAAACAATCCAACGGTTGAGATTATTTGACCTTTGTAGGCCTGAGTCCGGCCCGAGGTCCGACCAACAACTATAAACGGTTTTTTTTTTTTAAATTCAGAAAATTTATTTTTTCCCTGTAAATACCCCTATCCTTATATTTCATTCATTCAACTCAATCTCTCTCAATTTCTACCCTCACAATTTATTTTCAAAGTTCGATTAATTAATTTAATCAAGTTTAAAGTATTTTCAAAGACTGAAGCTCTCTCAAGTTCTCAAAGGCTCTATCTCAAAGTTACATCAAAAATCAAGATCGAATCGTAGTTTTATCAAGAATTAAATCGTCATTCAATTAAATTTAATTTATGTATTATAATACTATATATATTATTTAGTGACATAATAATTAATTAATTATTAAGGAATTAATTATTAAGAATTATATTCTACCTTTCTAAATTTTATTTTTTAAATTTAATTATTAAAAATTAAGAAATATAATTTTTATAAATTTAATTCTTTAAAATTTATATATCTACAAAGAAATTTTATTATCTCTTTCTAATTTATATTCTTTAATTTCTAAAAAAAATCTATGCATTATAATATTTTAAGTAGTGAGTCAACTGAATCCTCATCATCTAGTAAAAAATTATCTGTCGTATAAGGGATATTTACACCTCAATATCAAAGTTTTTCAAGAAATACTACTAGAAATAAAATTTTAACAAAATTTAAAAATATAAAAATTGAATTAGCAAATATTTTACTAAATAATAATAGTAAAATTTGTTCAACGTTCGATTTATGGACGACACGATACGATTTAGAATACCAGTGTATTACCGCATATTTTATAGGTAATGATTACAAATTAAATAAAAAAATAATTTCTTTTAAACTTATAGGACTTATTTATAACGGTTCGTCTTTAGGTGGTGAAATTATATGTCAAATAATTAATTGAAAAACTCAACTAATTTTTTTTCTATTACTTTAGATAATGTTTCTTATTATAAGAAAACTATTAATTATTTTAAACATTATTTAGATCTTGTTATAAATGATGAATTTTTTCACGTTCGTTGTTGTGCATATATATTAAATTTAATTGTTAAAAAATTACTAAATGAATATGATGAATCTGTTATGAGAGTTAGATAAGTTGTTATTATAATTAATAGCAGTACTAAAAGATTTGATATTTATAAAAAAAAA
>JAUTBS010041589.1:0-13902 GCA_032361285.1 Aequorea victoria
ACTCTGTTTTTATCAGTCTTCTGTAAATCTCTCTCTTCATTGATTGTAAACCATTTCTAAGAGAGATCATTGATTGTAGTAGAGAGCCTCATTTATTGTAAACTCCTCACACAAAGGAGACATCACTCTACATCTTACAACTACTTCGGCTCCTCTTTTCCATAAAAGAAGGAGGCTACAATTCGCCCATTTGAAAAATTTGTCAAGTGGTTACGATTCACCAACTGAAGAATCAGATTGTACGTGGCTTCGATTCGCCCAACAAAGAATCGGTTTAGTGGATTAAACTCTTAAGGTGCTTGGGGAGTGGACGTAGGTCGAGGTAGACCGAATCACTATAAAATCTAGTTGTATCTCTCTCTCTAACTCTTTGCTTCCAGCTTTACTTTTTCTATTAAGTATTCACTTTCATCTTAACAAAAGGTTTTCAAAAAGTTATTAAGTTTTCTATAACAACCCATTCGCCCCCCCCCCCCCCTTGGGTTGATTTCTGGGACAACAGAAAGGTCTAGTCTTAGATCAACTGGTTATACCATTAAAACATGCTAATGATCGGACATCTATTTCCTCAACACAGACACATGAAACATGTTATGTAACTTTGAAAGCTCCAGGGGTAAGGCTAGTTGGTATGCCGTACTTCCAACTCTTTTGATAATTTCATAAGGTCCGATGTAGCGAGGACTTAACTTTCCTTTCTTCCCAAACCGCATGACACCCTTCAAGGGAGATACTTTTAGGAACACATGGTCCCCCACTACAAGCTCCAAGTCCCGACGTCGATTGTCCACATAACTCTTTTATTTGTCTTGAGCTTGCTTCAATCTTTCCCTAATCAACCTCATCTTGTCTGTCGTGATTTGGATTATCTCTGGTCCCAATAGTTTCCTTTCCCCCACTTTGTCCCAACAGGTCGGGGACTGGCATTTCCTTCCATATAAGGCTTTGTAGGGTGTCATCCCTATAGATGATTGAAAACTATTTTTATACGCAAATTCAATCAGGGACAAATGATCGTCCCAACTACATGGAAGATCCAAAACATATGCTCTGAGCATGCCTTCCAAAGTCTGAATTGTCCTTTCTGACTGTCCATTGATCTGGGATGAAAAGCTGTACGGAACTTTAAAGTAGCCCTCATGGCCTCTTGTAAACTCCTCCAAAACTTAGATGTGAAACGAGGATCTCTATCCGACACTACTGTTACCGGTACACTATGTAATTGGACAATCTCATCAATGTACAAACGTGCATATTTGTCCATCGAAAATGTCATCTTAATCGATAGAAAGTGCGCCGACTTCGTCAATCTGTCAACTATCACCCAAATTGCTTCATTTCCTTTGGGAGATCGTGATAATTCCATTACAAAGTCCATGGTGATATGCTCCCATTTCCATTCGGGTATTGGCAAAGGTTGTAATAACCTTGCCGATCTCTGATGTTCAATCTTAACTTGTTGACATATCAAACATTTAGAAACAAATTCTGCTACATCTCTTTTCACTCCATACCACCAATAGTTCTCTCGCAAATCCTAATACATCTTTATGTTTCCCGGATGCATTGCATGCATCAAACTGTGGGCTTCTTCTAGAATTTCCTGCTTTAGATCAACATCGTTAGGAACAAATAAATGTTTTTCGTACATCAACACACCATCTTCTGAAACTACAAAGTCTCTATTTTCCTTTTGGATAACATCGTCCTGTAGCTTCAAAAAGTGGGAATCAACCTTTTGAGCCTCTTGAATTTTGTCTATTAAAAGCGGTTGAAGCATAAGATTTGCTAGCAAGATTGTCTCCGTCTTCAATGATAGCTCTACTCCTAATAATAGCAGTTCCCGGAATAGACTTGGTTGTACTTCTTATATATGTGTCATGCTTTCCCACGACTTCCTACTAAGAGCATCGGCAACTACATTGGCCTTCCCTGGATGATAATTAATCATACAATCATAGTCCTTGAGTAACTTCATCCATCTTCGTTGCCGTAGATTCAACTCCTTTTGAGTGAAAAGATATTTCAAACTCTGATGATCCGTGTAAATTTCTGTAGTCTCTCCATACAAATAATATCACCATAACTTTAAAGCAAACACAATAACCGCCAATTCAAGATTGTGTATCGGGTAATTTTTCTTATGTATTTTTAACTGCCTTGATGCATAGGCGATCACCTTTCTTTCTTGCATGAGCACATAGCCTAAACCCTGATGTGATGCATCGGTCTAGGCCATAAAACCTCCCTTCCTCGAAGGGATTGTCAAGACTGGTGCGGTTGTTAATCTTTTTTTCAACTCTTGAAAACTTTTCTCACACTGGTCAGACCATTCAAATTTTACGTTCTTCTGAGTCAAGTGAGTTAAAGGCTTTGCTATTAAAATAAAATTCTTCACGAACCTTCAGTAATAACCGGCCAATCCTAAGAAACTACGGATACTCGTCACATTGGTTGGCTTTTCCCAATCTACCATAGCTTCTATCTTTTTCGGGTCTACTTGAATTCCATCTCCGGATATGATATGCCCCAGGAACACCACATTATCTAGCCAAAATTCACATTTACTAAACTTGACATGCAACTTGTGTTCCCTCAAGATTTGTAATGCAACTTTTAAATGTCCCTCATGCTCATCCGCACTCCGAGAGTATATTAGGATGTCATCTATGAAGACAATCACAAATTAATCCAAATAATCCCTAAACACTCAGTTCATAAGATCCATAAATTCATTCGGTGTGTTGGTCAACCCAAATGGCATCACTACAAACTTGTAATGTCCATATCGAGTTCGAAAAGCCGTTTTGAGTACATCTGACTCCCTTACTTTCAACTGATGGTACTCCGATCTCAAATCAATTTTTGAAAACACTCTAGCTCCTCGTAATTGATCGAACATGCCATCTATCCTGGGTATGGGATATTTATTCTTAATTGTGACCCTATTCAACTATCGATAATCAATACACATCCTTAAGGTTCCGTCTTTCTTCTTCACAAATAACACAAGTACTCCCCATGCTAAAACACTAGGTCGGATGAAACCCTTATTCAATATTCTCTCTATCTATCGGTAGATCTAGTAAGTCATCTGGAAATACATCACGAAAGTCATAGATAATAGGTATCCCTGAAATTTCTCATTCTTCAAATTCGGTATCCACAACATGTGCCAAAAATCATTAACAACCCTTCTGCAACAGTTTAGTTACCTTAAAAGATGACACAAGACAAACAGGTGTTCTAACCTTCTCACCTTGAAAGACAAACTCTTCCTTGCCAGGGACTTGAAAGATTACTCTCTTTCCAAAATAGTCTAAGGACGCATGATAGGTGGATAACCAATCCATCCCAAGAATAAGCTCAAATTCTAACATATTCAATGGCATTACATCAACTTACATTTCTTGTTCCCGTATCCTTAGCAAACACTTTCGGTATATGGTTCTAATCGTCATTTCCTCTCCAAGAGGTGTTGTAATGGTGACTGTGCAATCTAGGAGTTCAGGTGTTATGCCATCTACTTGTGATATAAATGTAGGTGTTATAAAAGAATGCGTCGATCCCAAATTTATAAGAGCATAAGCATTCTTATCAAAAGCAATAATAGCACTTGTCACCACCTCTGGTGTGGCTCGCGCGTCTTATCGAGTGATGACAAAAACACGTATAGGAGTGACGAACCTTTCCACAATACCCTTTTCCTTGTTTGGCATTGACTCAGTTGGTCCACTTCCCATGGCCTTCTTGCTACCAATGGAGGATGCATCCGGCATCCATTGCTGCCCGCAATGAGAAGCTACATGCCCCGATTGATTACAGTGATAACAGAAAATCTCTATTCCCTTATTTGGACAATCTTTGATGAAATGGTCGGTGGCTCTGCATCAGAAACACGCAGGGGGTTTTCCTTTCTCATTCTTGTTGAAATTTCCATTGTTAGATTGATTCCCCTTGAAACCCGTATTCTTTGCAGTTGACTGGTAACTTTGACTCCAAAAGGCCAGTGGTCTATTCATAGTATTCTTGAAACTATTCTTTCCCATCTTATCTGTAGATGTACTGCCAAATTTGCATTTTCTGAACTCTTCCCGCCTTCCCGTTCCCTCTTTCACATCATTCTCGATCATACGAGCTTTGTTCACCAAGATGGCATAGCTACTAATCTCAAGGACTGTCAACCTATTCCTTATTAAGTACACCAACTCTCTTTCGAACCTTCTACACCGTATCTCCTCATCTTGAACTAAAAGTGGTGCATATCGTGAAAGTTCTATAAACTTTATTTGATATTTAGTCACACTCATGTTTCCTAGAGTTAGATCAATGAATTCCTGCTCCTTCTCATACTTGTATGACATAGGTTTGTACTGCTCATCAAACGCCTTTGAAAAATGAGCCTATGTGATCTCTTGAGGCATAGGGGGTTTGACTCCAGGAATTGGCAACTTTAATAATCTTTCTGTTGCCTCCCACCAACTATAAGCTTCTCCTCAAAACATAAAGGTGATGAGGTCAACTCGATCATTCTCCGATACTCCAAGTCAATCAAGAATGCGCACTGCATCCTTTAGCCAGTACTTGGCTTCAGCAGGGTTAGTTGTCCCAGTAAACTCCTTAGCTCCAAGGTCCTTAAATTACTTTGCCCAAGATTGGTCACTCCTTCCCACTTGCATACCAAGTAGTCTAGTATTTTTCTCAATTAGTCGGGCAATAGCTTCTAGAATTCTTATAGTCTGCTCAGCTTGGTTAGGCTTCCCTACTGGCGGGGGTACTCCCTATTCGTCCCCAACTTGATGTTTAGGAGTAAAAGACACTTCATCCGAGTTCTCCGTCCTCTACAATATAAACGAGAATAGTTATCACTTCAAGGCTTAACTTTCAAAATTTACTTATACTACACATAGTTATATTCTTTCACAAAGATTCATAATTATTAGAATCATTTCAAATTCCAACACTTTCATGATTACAGATAAAAGTCTAAATCTAACGACTCCTTATGACTTACGGGGTAATTTTCCCCAATCTGGTAACTTACTATGACTTTCAATAGGAATCTATGCCTGCAGAATGCATTTTTAATCAGACTTCAAAGCCAGTCAAACAGACGTCCGAAGACAAGGGTACGACACCACAAAGTCCTACTAACACATAACTCAACTTAGCTACCCACAACTTATGTCCACATAGTGCTAGACTCTACTATGTCTACAGAACCTATATCCTAAAGCTATGATACCAAAAATGTCACATTCACTCCCAGAGGATAAATAAACCTACTCGGAGTGGTGCGGCTCAGACTCACCAAAACCAAAACAATATCATAAGACAAGAAATGCACTCTACATTTCTTGTAAATCATTTCACATAGATACGAAACTCATCACAAGAAATTCACGCACGTGAGCCACTAAGGGATCCTCCATCCCTATAAACAAAAGTACAAATTTAAACTATGAGATACTCAATCCCAGCCATATTTATATCATAAAAAATCCTTCTATTTATATATAATTACATCCTAAAAGAGAACTTATGTAATAATCTCTTCATCTCTCAAAAACCTCCACCTGACACTAGTGGACCACATTTACCCCGAGCTAAAATATGCATCCAAAAAAGTTACAGGAGAGTGGGCTTACTATTAAAATAAAATAAGATATAAATTATATCTTTCACAAAGCATTTGATATAAAAGAAATTTTACACACACTGATAAGAACAGATTTCATGATTCACAATCATTCATACTTGCAAAATATTCAACATAAAGCTGGACAAGCTCAACATCCACGTGTTATATTTTCAAAAGTATTTATATAACACCAAAACACCTAACTCACGCTTTACAGTGGCAAAATAGTCGTTTAACCTCACGATCGGGAGTTTCGACGGTACTGTAACCTCATCAAACACACATATTTTTAGAGTGGCGAGTATGAGGGCCACTCATGATGTCACCAGTGGTAGGCGCATCTCCACCCATATAGGGCACCCACAAAGGGCAAAGTCTTTAAGGCTACAATGCGGACATGCCGCAACACACCCATTATGGGCAAATGCCTCTACGGCTGCTAACCACCCATTATGGGCAAATGCCTCTATGGCTACTAACCACCCATAAAGGGTCAGCTCGGGATGGTTACCCGCTATATAACTTGGCACACTCAAGCAAAATATCATGCACAAGATTCATTTTGACCTCAATAAATCCTTTATAAAAGAGTACCATAATTGAGTAAATTAGTGATCAACATCATTTTTCACAATAAAACTTTCTTTAAGAATATCCATGAGATCATCACAAAACACGTTATCAAAGCATTTAAGATAACAACATTTATCACATTTCATTTTAAATAAACTAGTCACTCTCACCTTTACTCGAGTGCTTCAGAAATGACCTCCTATATCACGTGGTGCCGCTCCTTCGTCTAAAGTTTTCCCCCTGGGACCTAAATTTCATAACAAACCATGAATAAAAATCAACTTATACTTCATATGATTCCTAACAATCTTATTTCTTAACCCTATGGCCTTAAGGGATTCATAGTTCCTCTTGGAACATCAACTTCTTTTGATTTTTAAAGGCTTCCAATTCTACCATGCTTGGTAAATTAATTTTAAAGTGTTAAACCTTTTTAATAAATTTTGGAAAGGTTTCAGAGGTTAGATATGGTTAATAGCTATGTTTTTCATGAAAAAACTGAAGACCAAAAATGTCCACAAATGCTCTGAATCACTACTGGAAAAAGTTGTTTTTACACATTTGAGTCAACTCAAACTTGTATTGGATTGATTCACATGGCTTTGGGTCGACACACCACATCTTTGAGTCGACTCAGGATGCATAGAGATGGGTTAGGTTGAGGCATGGGCTAAGGTGCATTGACTCATATACGTTGAGCACATACTTAGGTCGACTAAAACTTGGATTGGGTCGACTCACAGCCACATCTGCTAAACTACAGAGAGTAACTTATTTTGAGTTGACTCACATATCATCGTGGGTTGACACACATTCTCACCTAATAGAGACATCAAGAGCTAACCGGTTTAAGTCGAGAAACAGCCCATGCTGTGTTGACTCAAAGTGTCGACTGATAGAGATAAAGAGAGTGATAAGGTTTGGGCCGACGCAAGAGGGGTGTTGGGTTGACTCAAACTCCAGCCTAAAAAAGATATAGACAGTAAACTATTTTTGGTCGACTCACACAGGGGTTGGGTCGACTCAAAGACACGAAAATAATGATGCTCTATTTTTGTGTATTTTATGAAACAAGGTTCTGTTTAGGGTTAAAACATGATTTTTATCTATCACTCAAGGCTCTACGACATCCATTAACTTCCTTTCATCACGACTTATGCATGGATAACTTTAAAACTTCTTATAGATTTGTTTCTATGAGGATTAAGAAACTAATTTTCCATATTTTTCTCTATTTACATACTCAAAGATGGATAAAGGAAATGTCCACTAGCATGCATGCTCAGGGAATAGGATAAAACGTTCTATTCTTTAGCAAAAGGGTTAGAATTTCTACCTTTCGAAGATGATGGTAGATACAAAGATAGAAGAGCTATTTCCTTCAAGATCTTCTCTCACGGGGTCTTGTATAACAAGGAGAAAGTCCTGAAAAAACTCCATGAACTCTTCAGAATCTTTTATCTTTCTTCCTCTCCCCCTTCCTTCTTCTTAGATTTTGATGTGGAACAATTTCGCACCACCTATCACCAGCGTCTTCACAACTTCCACGAATCCCCCTTAATCGTCTTGCCTCTCTCTTTCTCTCTAGAACTTATGCAAACTAAAGTAGGGTCTTAGAATTATCAAAAGGAGATGTCGGTCCAAGAGAGAAAATTATTTCTTTCCTCCACCTGGCCCTTGAAATGATAAGAGCACAGGGGTGATTTCATAAAACCACTAGGATGTCCTGCAATCCCATATTGATGTGATGGTGGCTTGTGAACTAAGCCACCAGATTATCATAAGACATGTTCATTTTTTGATTTTTATAGGAATTAAGATACCTTGGCCTAAATTACACTTTAATTCCTTCTTATCTTGGAGTTAAATAATTAATTTTCCATTTAAGTTCCAATTAATTAATTAATTAATCGATCCGCATAAAATTTATTAATTATCTTTTGGGTCTCAATCAAAATTAATTATTTTCAAGATTCTTTCTTAATAATTACGGGATGTTACATTCCAACTCAGTCGCTCGCCTCTTCGAGGGGGCAGCCAGGGCTTTACAGCCGAGCTCATTCCTTTTATTTCCTGAGCCTCGAACATCGAGCGCTTACGTGAAACATTTTTCATCCCTTCCCCTATAACCTATAGGGTTCCCGATCCTGATGACCGAGCGTGCTCTCACTTGCTCGGGGAGGTGTGTTTGTATGAACATACATATCCTACTGGTCTTCGCCTTTCCTTTCCCCGCATGGTCCGAGAACTTCTGGACTTCTTAGGTCTATCTCCAGGCCAACTGATGCCTAACGCATGGAGTATTCTGCTCGGTGTGATCATCCTATAGGAAGAGGCCAGCGGGGGCCAATTCTATCTCTCGGTAGAGGAATTTCTCTACTGATATCAGCGCAAGGAGAGACAGTCTGGGTTTAATTTCTTCTAATATCAGTCAGATGACTGACTACTTATCCTTGGTTTCCCCTCCTCCAACAACTATTGGAAGGAAATGTTCTTTTTCATCTCTAGGGAGGGCTAGGAATTCCAGCCCTAGGAAGAAGTCAGCCCCAACACTCCTAGGATCATCCCTTATTGGGGATGCCCTCAACCGAGTGACATTGTTGTCGAGCCTTTGGTGGATAACGAGGTTAAGGCAAGGGTCAAAGTCGCCAAAGAGTTTGGAGATAGATCTTTTAGCGTTTTGGTGACCCCCAAAAAAATGAGCTCTTGGCTGCTCAGCCCAGTCAGTCCGAGTGAGAATCTTTTTCCTTTACTCAATCCATTATTTATAGTTTGTCTTTTTATCATATCTCATCTATTTCTAATTGCTTGTTTTTTTGCTTTCTGAGTAGGAATGTTGAAGGGACCTGAGAAAACTCACCTAGAAAAGGTGAAGGCTCAACTGGCTAGAGAGACTGGGGTCTCAATAGCCAAAAAACCAAAGAAAATTCCCCTCTCGGTTACCAAGGTCCGGGCGGTTGACATGGTGGAGATCGACCTCGATGATCAACTCCCATCGGGGCCCACTCTCTAGATGGGGACTCCTCAAGCACCTCTCCCGGCCAAGCCCTCGACTCCCAGCCTACCACCTACCCTGGGCCTCTTGGCCCCTGCTGTTGGCCCTCCTACTTTAGGCCCATCTACCTCCGCTCCTCCCAATGAGGTTTTGACTAACATTAACCTGGTCTGGGGAAAGATGTTCAATTTTATTGTGGACTTGAACCCCTTCTTCTCGGAGATTGGGATTGCTCCCATGGCCAAGGAGCTCATCCTTGACCTCACCAGGGTAATCTTTCTTAACCTCTCAGCCCCTTTAATTTATTCTGTACTTTTTATAACTAACTTGTTTTGGTGTTGGTGTTGTAGGCTTGTGCTCGGGCGGTCCATCTATCAGGCCGTTGCTACCAGTGTGAAGTCCAAATCACTAGTGAGAGCAAGAAGACCTCGACCTTGGAGTTGAAGCTTGAAAAGCTGACCGAGGACCTGAAGAAGGCCAAGATCCAGGCTAGGGAGGAGGAGCATGAAAGGATCAAGGCCGAGAAGGCGAAGACCTTGGCCAAGAGGGACAGGATGTTACCCGAGGAGAAGGTGGAGGGAATGGAGGCCACAGTCGTCGCAACCAAGAAGAGGGCCTCTCAAGCCCAAGCTCAGGCTGCTGAGGCCTCGATAAAACTAGCCCGGGCAGGGTAAGAGGCGGTCGACAAATTCAAGGCATCAGAGAAATTCATCCTTGAAACCACTGAATAATACATCAGTGGTTTCAATGCAATGAAGACTCGAGCTGCTGCAACTTTCTAGGAGCTCGACTTCTCAGCCTTCCTATGAAACGACGAGGAGGAGGCCAAAGGTCCCTCAGCTGAAGAAGGAAAGGATGCCCTACCCCCCTCAACCTGATTTTTATTTTTTTTTCTCTTTTTGTCTTTCATGTAATTTTTTCTTTCTGTACTTTTTGTAGAAACAATTTTTTGATTTTAATGAAATGAAATTTTGATCTTTCTAGAATATCATTTCTCAAATGGCTCTCTACTTTTCTTTTGTACTTTTATTTTTCCTAGTGTTGTATATCTCAGTCGACCTTCTGAGACGATGGTTTATTTATATCTCTTAATTTTGCTAAGTGGTAGACCTCTCGATTAGTCTTTCTACCTTTTAATGAATGAATGGAATATTCTATCTCTAGATGACGCCTTGTACTTTCCCTTTTAATTTTTTTTTAAGTCTTGGGTATCTCAGCCGGGCTTTCTAGTAGCCCATTCCCTGTTCTAATTGACCAGAACTTGGAGTAATGAGAATTACTAAGTGTTTGATGCCTCAGTCGGATTCTACAATCATTCGACCACCAAACCTCAAAACAGTCGTAGGAATTTTTCTAAGTTTTCAGATTCCCGTCCTGTCTTCTTCAAATTGCCTAATCTTTTGTTGGCTCATCATGATCGTAAAGAGATATTGGTTATAGATTTTACCTGCTTTAGTTGATCTCTTCAAGAGCTCGGTTGGATCCTTGAGTGATTTAATCGTTCTTTGACCGACCAGATTCTCAAATGATCTGGCTATTTAAACTTTTAGTAGAATTCTTTGAGGCCTCGGTTGGATCCTCAAATGGTCCAACTATTCTTTGCCCAACCAGGTCCTCAAACGACTTAGCTGTTGAACTCTATAAAAGTCTTCGGGCCTCGATTGGGTATCTTAAACTGACCCAACTGTTCTTTGGCCAAACAGGTCCTCAAGCGACCTGGATTTTGAACTTTGTAAAAGTCTTTGGGCCTCTGTTGGGTACCTTAAATTGACCCAACCATTCTTTAGATGACCAGGTCCTCAAGTGACCTAGTAGTTGAACTTTGTAGAAGTCTTCGGGCCTCGATTGGGTGCCTTAAATCAACCTAATTGTTCTTTGGTCGGCCAGGTCCTCAAGTGACCTAGCTATTGAACTTTGTAGATGTAGAGTTTGTAGAGAAGGCATAAAAAGACGATGTATAAAAAAGGATACTTTTATTGCAATCATTTACATACTCTCTTACTCGTAGTATTTTCTAAGATGCTCAGCATTCCATGCATATGCAAGTATCTTGCCGGTCACGTCTTTTAGTTGGTACACCCCTGATCTTACTCAGTCTTCCAATTGATAAGGCCCTTCCCAACTCGGTCCTAGCTTTTCCTCTTGGGGATCTTTAGTGGCGAGAAAAACTTTTCAGAGGACCAAGTCCCCTATTTTGAACTCTCTCTTCCTGACGTTGCTGTCATTGTATTTCTTTATTCTCTACTAATAGGCTTCCATTCTGAGAGCTGAGGCTTCTGGGATCTCGTCTATCTGATCTAAGTTTTCTTGGAGATCTCGGTCATTCCTGCCTTCGTCAAAGTTGGTGGTCCGATGGCTTGCTAAACCAATCTCCACTAGGATGACTGTCTCAGTCCCATAGGAGAGCATAAATGGGGTATCTTCTATTAAAGTTTGTACTGTTGTTCGGTATGCCCAAAGGACACTTGGGAGCTCTTTGGCCCACAGGCCTTTTGCTGACTCCAGCTTGGTCTTGATCATTTTCAAGATTGTTCTATTGGTCATCTTGACCTGCCCATTAGCTTAGGGATGGGCAGGGAAGGAGTATTTATTCTGGATGACCAGTCGAGCACAGAACTCTCTAAACCCTTTGTTATCAAATTGCTTACTGTTATCAGTGATGATGCTTATCGAGATGCCGAACTAGCATATGATTGATTTTGACACAAAGTCTATTGCTTTCTGCTTGGTAATCTTTACCAGTGGCTCTACTTTCACCCATTTGGTAAAGTAGTCAATTGCCACTATTAGGAATTTCACTTAACCTTTCTCGATTGAGAACGGTCCTACAATGTTGATTCCCTAGTGGGAGAATGGCAATACGGCAATAAATACAGTGAGCTCTTCTAGTGGCTACCTAGAGATGGTTGCGAATCTTTGGCACTTGTCACACTTCTTGACAAAGTCTTCTGCGTCTTTCTGTATGGTGGGCTAGTAATAACCAGCCCTTAGGATTTTTTTGGATAAGGTCTGATGGCCCGAGTGATTGCCTCAAATCCCCTCATGCACCTCCTTCATTATGTACTCAGATTCTTTTTCTGAGATGCATCTTAGGTAGGGTACTAAGAAGCCGCATTTGTAGAGAATGTTATCAATGAGCACATACTTGCTCGCGCGGTATCTCAACCTTCTGGCCTCAGTTTTATTGCTTAGCAGCTGGCCACTTCATAGAAAATTAATGATGTATTCTGCCACGACTATACAGACCTGTGCCATACTGACCATTATTTGTGTCTTCTTCTGAGCAATACTTAGCTGGGTCAAATACTCTGTAAATACCCCTCTACCTATCTGCCCCTCGGGAGCTGAGGCTAGCTGAGAAAGATCATCTGCTCGCTAGTTATTATCCCTGGGGACTCGTGCAATTAGGAACTTATCGAATTTAGCTTGGAGTTCCTCTTTAACAACCTTGTAGGCTTTCATTCGCTCCTCTCGTGCTTCATACTCTCGTGCTTCATACTCTCACTGCACTTGACCGACCACCAATTGTGAGTCACTAAGGATCTTGACCAACTTTTCCCCCAGTGCTAGTGCCAACCTGAGTCTGGCTATGACGACTTCATACTCTGCCTCATTGTTATCGAATTTAGCTTGGAGTTCCTCTGTGACAACCTTAGATGATTTCATTCACTCCTCTCGTGCTTTATACTTGCCCTACACTTGATCGACCACCAATTGTGAGCCAGTAAGGATCTTGACCTACTTTGCCCCCAGTTATAGTGTCATCTTGAGTCTAGCTATGATGGCTTCATACTCTGCCTCATTATTTGTCACTCAAAAATTGAGGTGCATAGTATACTCCATCGCATCTCCTTGTGGGGAGATGAGGACAAGACCCACACCGCTGGCTCACTGATTCGTAGACCCATCTACGTTGATTGTCCACACCTGTCGAGCGTTGAAGATGACTTCGTCCTTTGGATCAGTCATCGAACGATCGACTATCGATTGAGTTTGTGGCTCTTCGATGGGGGGGTGGCTTGGTCGTGAACTTTGCGATAAAATCTACCACTACATGCCCTTTAATGGCTAGTCATGGTCGGTACTAGATATCGAATTTGCCTAACTCTATTGACCATTGAGCCGGTGATCCAGAAGTCTCTAGTCTTTGTAATATCTACCGCAGTGGTTAGTCTGTCAACACGACTATGGTATGACCTTGAAAGTAGGGGCGCAATCGCCTAGCCGATATGACTAGGGTAAATGATAGCTACTCTACTCGGGGATATCTGGACTCTACTCCCCAGAATGCCCAACTGGTGTAGTAGATGGGCTTTTGGACTCCTGTATCTTCTAAGATGAGGGCAGAACTTACTGATCGCGTCGTTTGCGGTTAAAGATAAATTTATAAAATAGAACCGAGTGATACAAGCTACTCCGTAGAATAGTGTGTAAGACCGGATGTCGATCCACAGGGAAAAAAAAGGCTAAGCTATAAAGTTTGTCAATTAATTCTATAATTAACTCTAAGTAGGAGAACCGAAGGCGAATTGTTGTGATTAAACGAAGACACGAAATTTAAAGTGATTACAATTGATTAAAAGAAGTTCTAGGGCGACACGAATCCACCCTAGCCTCGTAATCGTAGGATTTAAAAATAGTTTTAGCTGCTTTCGATTGGATCATTCAAAGCACCATTCAAGCTACAAGCTTA
>JAUTBS010041700.1:0-13893 GCA_032361285.1 Aequorea victoria
ACTGTTGTGGGGGATCTTGTCGTTGACCTCTAGGACATTGATCATTCATAGCATGACATCTTATTTATTGTTTACTTTCGCATATACTCTGATTTATCATTGACAGTATGACTTTTATTTATTGATGCCTTGGACATCGTGGATGGTTGAATGTTATTGGTTTTATTGGGCCGTTGACCCCAAATGGATAATAATTGGAATTTACTAGATTTATTGCATGATATTTCATAATCATTGCATGATGGTTTATTTAATTATTTCCGCATTTAATAGCTATATCGGGTTAAGGCTTTCTTAGTTTCGTTGGGCCACAGGTCCATGAACCATGGCTGGTCACCATTCCCTAATTGGGGCGTGACATTTAAGGAATGGGTTTCTTACCTCATCAAAGGCCCCTAAGTCTTCATGAAATAGTGTAAGGCACATGAAGGGATGATGAGAGGAGAGAAGAGGTGATGTGACATAATTAAAATAAAAATAAAAGAAAATGAAAAAGTCTTGTTAAGTACTATAATTCTTGGGAACTTGTTCTCCATTAAACCAAACAAGGCCTTAAGATCTAAAAAAATGGATTATTGAATCCAAACATGTCATTAGAAATCTTGGAGCCCAAGTTTTAGTTGAATTTGAATCAAATTGGAAGAACAAGAATCCAAATAGGAGTTGAATTAGAACTAAATGAGCGGTAAAATAAACTTTTCACCTCAAATATTTGCCTATAAATATGACCCATTTTCCAACACTTTAAAAAATTTCTTTCACTCCCTCTCTCTCTCTCTAAATTCAGTGGAAGCAAGAAGGAGAACAAGAAGAGAAGAAAAAAAGAAGAAGAAGATGAAAGAAGAAGAAAAAGAAGGAAGAAAGGAGAAAATGAAGAAGGAAGAAATCTAAAGCTATGTCCTAGTTCTTGGAGCAAGGAAGACCACCAAGTAAGTGATCATCAAGACCTCTATCTCCTAGTATCATCTTCTTATCTCAAACCCTCTCTAAGATAAAAGAAGTATGAATAACAATGGAGATGAACCAATGAAACAAGAAAGGAAAGTGTAGAACCTTGTTCTAGAGAAACTTTTTAATGATCAAAGATAAAGAAAAAATAATGTAAGAAATGATTGGAACCTTAAGATGAACATATTGTGTTGTTATGATGTGTTTAGACAAGCCTTGGATATACTAAAATAGGAGAAGTTGGATGTTGTGTGTCATTGTGAAAGAATCATCAAAACAGTGACTTTTAAGCAAACTCTACGAATTTTTTTGTGAACCAAATAATCTCCAAATTAATATCTGTTCCAAAAAGAGTCTCTTGATGATGTCTTGAGTGTGTGTAATTTTTCGTTGGACCCAAAAATGTATTTTTGATTCCCTACGTCATTTTTGAAGTTTCTATGACAGTGAGGCAGAAAAATAGCCCACTTTAAACCTTTGTACATTATTCTATAGATATTCCCTTTAGATGAGACACACATGAAAAGAAAGGTCTATGGGTCTAGGTTCACCTGAAATTTACAAAACTCATTTTGGTTGGGTAGATTTCGAGATATCTTGCTTCTCCCAAACAGGCTCATTTGTCGACAGATTCTGTTATGCGAATTTTAAACCTCGTTCGGTTCACAACCAGTCCTCAGTTTCTTCATGAACAGTTTATATAGCACAATAATCTAGGTCTCTAGAATGTTTTCGGATCTTCCAGTAAGATTTAGTATTTTTAAATTATTTTTGAATCTCTAGGGCAGAATCTTGAAATGAAGAGGAATATGATTTAAGAAATCTTTAAGCAAAACTAAGTACCTATACCTAAGTTAGGAATCTTGGGGAACATGAGAGTACCAAGAATGATTAAAAATTATATACTTAAGAGTAAAAATACCTCATTTTCATATCCACACAAGCATGCATGTGTCACCTTAGTTCACATAGTAAAATTTTTATCCTGCCTATGTATTAGAAATTGGAAGGCCGGAGTAGACCCAAGGGTGTGGCTCAAGAAGGAACACTTATTTTGAGGTGGGTTTCCTTATCACTAGCTTGGTATTATAAATGAATGAATAGTTAAATTCCTTACGCTTTCATGGTATATGATTTGAGAAAATAAATGGTTGTTTTACTTGTGAAAGAAAGCTATGTTTACGAACTTGGGTTTTATGAACTATTTTATAAGCATATGTTTGGGAACATAATGGAACTTGGATGTTTTATGGAAGAACATAATACGGTTGCTTTGATAGCCTTGATATTACATGGTGAGTTCTATGAGGTGGTTATATCGCACACCTGATAAAGTGAGGGTATACGCCACGATATAATATAGAGAATATACCGCACACCCGATAATGCGTGGATATATTTTCCAATATAATGATATATGATGTGTTAGCTCTACCACTGAGCATTTTTAAGTGTCCCGACGAATACTCCTTAGCTTTGTCCAATTAAGAGTAGGCAGAATATTTGGAAACTCAGTACTGCAACAACTCCTGGTTGAGAGGTTAATACAACCATTGGCTATAATTATTATAATAAATGGTTTGATGAATGAGAATGATGGAATCATGGAATATCTTTTTTAAAGATATATGATGCTTGGAAAACCCTCTCTCATGAGGATATTTGTGAAAAGATGTAACTTGGAATCTTTTATGAAAAAAGTAATGTTTTGCGAAAAATTACCCTGCTTTCAAGTGATGAATTGTTTTGATTTCCATTGTGCATTTTATAATGCTATTGCTAGTGATTGGTGAGCACGTGGATTATAACTCACCCCCACATAGATTGATGTTTTGACAGGTTTTTGCGTCAAGGGTAGGTCTGATTTTGGTCCACTATGGTCTTAGGCCTTTTGGAAATATTTTGAAAGTTAGGGTTTGAAATCCCCTTTCATTTTCTTCTTTGAATTGTATTTAATGAGATGATGTTGATGAGGCCGTGAGCCCTCTTGTGTAATTATTTTTGGATGCTACGTTGGGCCCAGGGATGAAGTCCTGACGAAATATTAAAAGAAAAAAAAATATGCTCAAATTTTTTGAATGTTGTTAAAAATGTTAAGTTATGTACCCTCCCTCAGATTTTGTACCCGTTACTTGGGGCGGGGCTTGACATTGAGTCTAGAGGTCACAGTGGACCGGCATATAGCCGTTTGTGTCGTGAGTCGCATATGATGATAGATGGGACTCTTGTTGGATCCCGAACGTGAGTTGGCCTTGGGAAGATATGCCCAGCTGTAGGACTAGAGGGATAGAACATGTACGTAGAGTGATTTCCTACAAAATGGATTCGTTGGAATCTTCGTCATAAAGATAAGTTGGTTTGAGGGAGTGTGTGTTCACACATCTGCTCATTAAGGAGATCCAACTATATAAGGGGCGATGACAGTAAACGTTGTGAGAAATGTTATCTTATGAGGAGTTAAAAATTTAAAATTTACGAGTAGTAGAACCCTGATGATATCCTACCATGATAATTAACGTGGAGTTTGAGTTGAGAAATGTACACACGATCGTAAGTCGAATATTAGCATTGATGAAAGAATTATTTAAGGAATACATCAATTATGTTCCTTGCTTATTTATAATAAGTAATGATGATTGACATTAAGCATTCTATAAACAATATTAGTTTTTGGGCATGAAGAATCCAAGAAACAATACTATGAAACAAAGACTTGTGAATCCTTTGAAGTAATAATGTGATGAATAAACTAGATACTTGAAAAGTATTTTCTAACATGGACGGGAAGGAGAATCGTACGCTTCAGTTCGTGTGGAGAAATCTACGTGAAAAATGGAGGACATACGGGAAAGCTACCGCGTCTTGTTACGCCCGATAAGTTAAAGTTTGGGACAAAATTTATATAAGTGGAGGATATTATGAAACCTCATTTTTCACAACACATATTTTAAGCACTAAACCTAGAATAAAGGCATTACGCATTGAGAAATGATATTCGAACCCTATGAACAAAGGAATGAATGCATAGAATATGGAATAGGATAAACCTAGAAAGGTGAAATTGATAAAAAGAGTTCAAATAAATTTTGAACGAGGAGATTTTAAAACTTTCAAGTTAGAAAGTCCTTCAAAGGTGAAAAAGGCACAGAAAACCAAAACGGGCCCAAGTAAGGCCTACGAACTCCTAAAACCCAAAATTTTAAATACAAGTATGGGTATATAATGAGACTAAGCCCAACCATAAGGGATCAACAAAATCATAAAACCAAAGAACTCAATTGATAGCTCAAAGGAAGGAAATTCATGAAAAACCTAAATGAGGCCCAAACTTTGAGAAGTCCAATAGAAAAATTTAATTAAGACTTTGGGCCAAACATTATGGAGACCCAATATAAATAGTTATTTTAGCCCAATTAGTTTATTAATGATCCAATTAATTTAATAGCAAGCCCAAATCAAAGCTAGGCCCAAAACTTGAAATTCGGCCCGAATAAAATTAATTTGGGCCCAAGGTGAATTTTAATCTCATGAATTAATAAAATAAATAATAAAAAAATAAAATAAAGTTTCTAGAAGAGGCTTGGTTGGATCCCCCTACGAGAACGAGAGTGATGTGACATTTTGATAAAAAGAAAAAGAAAAGAAAAATAAAGGAAAAGACATGAAAGGATGGTTTCTTGAAAACATGGATCTCTTACCTCATCAAAGCCTCATAAGTCTTCAAGAAATAGTGTAAGGCACATGGAGGAATGATGAGAGGAGAGGAGATGTTATGGGACATAATTAGAATTAAAATAAAAGAAAAAGGGAGATGTCTTGTCAAGTACCATAAAATTAGGTAACTTGTTTCTCATTAAACCAAACAAGGCCTTAAAGTCTAAAAAAATGAATTATTGAATCCAAACATGGTATTAGAAGTCTTGGATCCCAAGTTTTAGTTGGATTGAAATCAAATTGGAAGAACAAGAATTCAATTAGGAGTTGAGTTGAAACTATATGAGGGGTAGTTTGGTCATTTCAACTCCAAGCTTTGCCTATAAATAGGAGACTCTTTCCAATACTTTAAAACATTTCTCCACTCCACCGCTCTCTCTAAATTTGGTGGAATCAAGAACGAGAAGAAGAAGAGAAGAAAAAAGAAGAAGAAGAAGAAAGGAAGATTGAAAGAAACCTAAAACTAAGTCCTAGCTTCTTGGAGCAAGGAAGACCACCAAGTAAGTGATCTTCAAAGATCTCTATCACTTACTTAAAAACATCTTCTTGTCCCAAACCCTTTCTAAGATAAAAGAAGTATGAACAAGAATGGAGATGATCCATGGAATCAAGAAAAGGTAGTATGGGACCTTGTTCTAGGAAAAAATTTTAATGACCAAAGATAAAGGAGAAATAATGTAATAAAAGATGGGTACCTTAAGATGAACATATTGTGTTATTATGATGTGTTTGGACATGCCTTGGATGTGCCAAAATAGGAGAAGTTTGATGATTGTGTGTGAATGATGAAGTTAACTCAAAATAGTGTGATTTTAAGCCAATCTATAAATTTTCGTGTGAAGCAAACATTCTTCAAATTAAAATATGTTTCCAAAAGATCCTCTTTAGGATGTCTTGAAAATATGTGATTTTTGTTTGGACTCAAAATTGTATTGTTGAACCGCTATGCCATTTTTAAAGTTTCTGTGACAGTGAGGCAGAAAAATAGCCAATTTTCAACCTTCGTAGATTGTTCTAGAAAAATCACCTTTAGAAGGGATACATATCCAAAGAAAGGTCTATAGGTCTAGTTTCACCCAAAATTTACAAAACTCACTTTGGTTGGGTAGAATTCGAGATATTCTGATTCTACCAAACATGCTCCTTTTTGACAGATTTGGTTATACGAATTTTTAACTCCTCATCTGTTGACAACCAGTCCTCGGTTTTTTCATGAAACGTTTAGACGACACAATAATCTAGTTCTATGTAATGTTTTAGAATTTTTCAGTGAGGTTTGGTATTTTTTGAAGTATTTTTGAAGCTCTGGGAAGAACCTAGAAATGAAGAGAAATATGATTTAAGGAGGCTTTGAGCAAAACTAATTACCTAAACCTAAGTTAGGAACCTTGAGGGCCATGAGGGTACCAAGAATGATTAATAAAAATTTACCTAAGAATAAAAATACCACACTTTCATATCCACACAAACATGCATGTGTCACCTTAGTTCACATAGTTAAGTTTCTATCCTTATTATGTGTTAAGAACCGGAGTTCTGGAGTGAACCGGAGTTCTGGAGTGAACCGAGGAGAAGCACTAATTTTTTAGGTGAGTTTTTCCTTATCACTAGCTTTGTATTGTGAATGTGTGAATGGTTAAATTCATTACACTTTCATGATGTATGATTTGAGAAAATGAATGGTTGTTTTACTTGTGAAAGAAAGTTATGTTTACGAACTCGTATTTTATGAAATGATTTTAGAATATGCTTTAAGATCTAAATGAAAATTAGAATGAATGATTAAAGGATGCAATATGTGTATCATGTTAGCCTTGATATTACATTGTAAGTGTCATGTGGTGGTTATATCGCACACCTGATAAAGTGAGGGTATACGTCGCTATATAATATATGGAATATACCGAACATCCGATAAAGCGTTGATATATGTCCTATTATAATAATAAATGATGTGTTATCTCTACCACTGAGTATTATTAAGTAGCCCAATAAATAATCCTAATCCCTGTGTACTGAGTAGGTGAGATATTCGAGAACTCAGTACTGCAACAACTCCTGGTTGAGAGGTTAATACAACCCTTGGCTATATTATTATGAGATGATTAATGGATGATAATAATGATGAAATAATGGATTATCTCTTTTAAATGTAAGTGATGGTTGGAAAAATCCTTTTCTATGAGGTGATTTGTGGAAAGATGACAACTTGAAATCTTTTGTGAGAAAAGTCATGTTTTGAGAAAAGTTACCTGGTCCCCAAAGTGATGAACTGTTTTATTCCATTGTTCTATTTATAATGTTATCGCTATTGATTGGTGAGCACGTAGATTATAATTCACCCCCACACAGATTGATAATTTTGACAGGATTTCGACGTCAGGACTATGTCCGGTACGGTCCACTGTGGTCTTAGGCTTTTTGGGAAGGTTATAGGGAAGTTAGGATTTGAAAACACCTTTTGTTTTCCCTCTTTGTATTGTAATAAATATGTTAATGTTGATGAGGCTATTAAGTCCTTTAGTTTAATTATCGGAACGTCGGTTCGGCCCATATATGAAATCCTTTATAAAATGTATGAATGAAGCAATGTGAAGGTTTTAATGGATGAATGTTGTGAAGAAGGGTGGGTTGTGTACCCTTCCTTAGGTTTCGTGCCCGGTGCTCGGGGTGGGGCTTGACATCGGAGCTATGTGTGGGAAGTGAGCAAGCCTTCTGGCCATATGTCTCTTTGGATATGGTAAAAAGGGTTATTGCGTAATGTTTGACCTGGTCAGGTACTACTTGGTCGGGGAGGTATATTTTTGACTCTATTCAGAAGGTACCCGGTTACTGAACTACCCTGCCTTTTCATTTTCATTAAGTCAGCTTAGAAGTTTTCCTTTAGGATAATTCCTCTTTTAGGTTATATGTTTTCCTTTTATATATTTTTTGATTGATTAGAGTAGCTCTTTTCTTTCTTTGAGCCAAGTTTCACCACCCGAGCCTCTTTTTCTCTTTTTCGGGATCCTCTGCAGTTGTCCCGTGATTTAACGTCATTAGGTCGTTGCCTAATCTTCGTTGCTTCTTTTGAGCCGGGTTTTATCACCCGAGTCTTTATTTCTCTTTCCAGGGACCCTCCGTGGTTGTTCCATGGTTTGACGCCGTTAGGTCATTGCCTAACCTTTGTCGTTTCTTTGGAGTCGGGTTTCATCACCCGAGTCTCTCTTTCTCTTTTCTGGGACCGTTTGTGATTGTCCCATAGTTTGACGCTGTTAGGCCACTGCCTAATCTTCATCGTGTCTTTTGAGCCAGGTTTCGCCACCCAAGCCTCGTTTTCTCTTTCCAGTGACCCTCTGTAGTTATCCCGTGGTTTGACGTCGTTAGGCCATTGCCTAACTTTCGTCATTTTTTTGGAGCCGGGTTTCATCACCCGAGTCTCTCTTTCTCTTTTCTGGGACCCTCTGTGGTTGTGTCGTGGTTTGACGTTGTTAGGCCATTGCCTACCCTTCGTCATTTCTTTTGAGCCCAGTTTCATCAACTCATGCCTCTTTCTCTTTTTTTGGGACATTCCGAGGTTGTCTCGAACCCTTGTGGTCGTTGGGCTTTGGGTTCGACTTCTCTCTTTTGGTGTCTAGGACCGGGCGTCATCAACCCGTACCTTGTTCTTTTTCGGGCCCCCTCCGGGGTTGTGCCGAACTTTTGTGGTCGTTGGGCTGTCAGCCCAACCTCTTCTCTTTTCTAAGAGTCGGGTTTCACCGACCCATGTCTCTTTCTTTTTGGGACCCTCCGTTGGTCGTCCCGAGTCTCGTAGTCGTTGGGCTAGAACCGAGCGTAATTTTTGGTTAGGTCTTACGCCTTTTCCCCTTGTGTTCTTTCGCCCAGAATCTTCTGAGAAAATGTCAAATTTCTTCGCCATCAAGCTGCTGCTCGATGTTTCCTGATGTTAGTCCTCATGGTGTAAGTCGGTATCATCCCGTATCCTCTTCACAAGTGTAAATCAGTATCGTTCCGCATATTTCTCATGGTGTAAGTCGGTATCGTCTCGCATCCTTTGCCGTTTGAGCTCAGCTTCTCAATGGTACAATTTGGTCTTTTTCATAGTGTAAGTCGGTATCGTCCCGCATCTTTTTCACGATATAAGTCGATATCGTCCCACATCCTTTTTCGTTTGAGCTCAGCTTCTCAACGGTACAATTCAGTCTTTTTCACTATGTATGTCGGTATCGTCCCGCATCCTTTTTCACAAGTGTAAGTTGGTATCGTCCCGCATCTCTCTCACGGTGTAAGTCGGAGTTGTCCCGCATCCTCTACCATTTGAGCTCAGTTGGTCTTTTTGAAGGTGTAAGTCAGTATCGTCCCGTATTCTTTGCCGTTCGAGCTCCGCTTCTTGACGGATAAGTCAGTATCGTCCTGCAACTCGACCCCTCTTGCCGTATGAGCTCAGCATCTCGTTGGATAGGTTGGGCTTCCTTTCCCCTCCCTTTTTCTTTCTTGCCATAGAGATTCAGAGTCTCAACGGATAAGCCGATATCATCCCGCACCCTTTCTTTTGTTTCCTTGACCGTAGAGAGATAAGTCTCGATGGATAAGCCGAGGTACGCTCGCACCCTTTTCGTCATTTGGCAAAAAGTTTTTTTTTTGTTTAAGTTTGGTATTCCATACCCTGCCTTTTTTTTCTTGCCGTAGAGATTCAGAGTCTCGATAGATAACAGTCGGGGCTTCCCACACCCTTTCTTTTGTTTCTTTGTTCGTAGAGAGATAAGTCTCGACGGATAAGCCGGGATCCTCTCACAAACCTCTTTTTTGTTGGCTGTAGAGATTTAGAGTCTCGACGGATAGGCCGGTATTGTCCTACGCCCGTATTTTTATTTTTTTCTTTGGCCGTAGAGATTCAGAGTCTCGACGAAGTGGGTAAGTCGGTATCATCCCGCGCCCTTGGTTTTTTGTTTTTTTTTTCATTTGAGATTCAAGGTCTTATCGAACAAGCCGGGTTCCTCTCGCAAAACCTTTTTTTTCTTACTTTGGCCGTAGAGATAAGTCTTGATGGATAGGCCGGTATCGTCCCGTGCCCATCTTTTTTGTTTTTTCTTCGGTCGTAGAGATTCAGAGTCTCGACAGATAAGGTAAGTCGGTATCGTCCCGCGCCCTTAGTTTTCTATTTTTTTTTCCCGTTTGAGATTCAAGGTCTCATCGGACAAGTCAGGGTCCTCTCGTAAACCTTTGTTTCTGTTTGCCGTAGAGATAAGTCTCGACGGATAGGCCGGTATCATCCCGTGCCCGTATTTTTAATTTTTTCTTCAACCATAGAGATTCAGAGTCTCGACGGATAGGGTAAGTCGGTATTGTCCTACGGCCTTGGTTTTTTTGTTTTTTTTTGTTTGAGATTCAAGGTCTCATCGGATAAGCCGGGCTTGCCCCCACCTTTTTGTTCACCATATCCGGGATTTTTGCAAATCTTGAGGCATTGAGGTAGTTTCAACGCTCCTCTAAGCTGGGTTTTACCCACAACCCCCTCTTAGGCCTAGAGATCTAGTATTTTGATGTCCTCTTTGTTTTATGCCGGATTTTATCACCCGCACCCTTCGTTTCTCTCGCTCGGGATTTTTTGAAGAAATCCTGAGTTCCTTTATCGTCAAGCTGAGGTTTCTTTATCGTCGAGTCGAGGCTCCACAAATCTTTATTCGTTTAAGCCGGGTATTATTACCTGTAACATTTTTTGCTCTTTTTGGGGGTTTTCCTACGCGTTCAGTCGCTGGGTCTTGGTCACCTGCTTTGTTTCTTTGCTGTAGTTTCGTTTTCCTATTTTTGCTCTTATCATAGGGTCATCACGAGCTGTAATGTCTTACACATGCGATCTGATTCATTTTCCATCTCTTCCTCTATCTATCAGGGTTTATCATTGCTTCTTCAAGCTCTGACTTTACGCCCATCTGGATTCGGTTGCCAAGCGGATGACTCGAGTGATCAAATCCCAATCCAGAAAACAATACAATGGCAGGAGATGGCGATGTGAATGCTGCGTTGATCCGAACTCTATCGGAGATGCAACGAACTCTAAAGGGCATGACCCTCACGCTCCAAGATCAGACCCAAGCCCAGGTTCAATGTCAAGCAGAGATCCGGGCCCTTCAGGCAAATCAGGTTTTGAAAAATCCACAGAACAAAGTAGCCAACGACCTTATCTCGAATGAAAAATATTATGACACAGATCCCCTAGGGAATAGACCCCCTTCTATTATTCCCAATGGTCTTCCGCTAACTGCTGCAACTGTAATAGATCCGGCCTTGGCCCGAGAGGCCTTGCTATTTGATAAGATCGACAGGTTGGAAAAGGTGTTGAGAAAAGCTAGAGGAGTCGACGAATACATGCTTGATGTTGAAGGACTCTGTCTGTTTCCCAATGCCAAACCGAAAATTTCAAGATGTCTGACATGGAAAAATTTGACGGTACTAGAGATCCTAGGATTGACCTACGGATGTATGTCTGTACCCTATCTCCCATGAGCATCGATGACCAGTTGAAAGCAAAATTCTTCCAAAGGTCCCTTTCAAGGGCTGCTTAATGTTGGTTTCTAACCTTAGAAGCCACCAGAACATGGAAAGACATTGCTACTGCGTTTGTCGAGCAGTATAACTAAAACGTCCAGCTGGACGTAACCATGAGAGAGCTGGAGACCACTAAATAGAATGTCAACGAAGCTTTTGTTAACTTTCTGACCCGCTGGAGGGGTAAAACAACTAAGATGACCAATCGGCCCATAGAGCAAGAACAGGTCCGGACGGTAGTAAAGAACTTGCAACCCTAATTCGGAAAGTACCTCATCACTCAGTCACTCATGACTTTTGAGTAACTGTTTGATGCGGGAATCGAAATTGAGGATGCCCTCTAGACGAGAGAAATTAAGAGGACAAAAATCAGAACAGAGGAAGATATAAGTCAGCTGAAACCCCGAAGGACTTATCAGGGTCAAAATTATCCAAGTCAGAATAGCTACCCAACCAACCCAACCAACCAGGCTAGCCATAATCTGCCCAATAATAACATGCCAAGGGCAGCAGAAGTGAACCTTCTCAACCCCTAACTTGGGCCGGCTAGACCATCATTTTCGTTCCTATTTTTTCGGAGAGTATTCAATGAGCTAAGTGTTATGCTCTCTGTGTTATTCCCAAGGTTGGTGGAGAAAGGGCACCTAAGTCCCCTTGCTCTAATGCCTTCCTCCCAATCCACTCTCAGCTAGTTACAACCCTGACAGGTACTGCGAATACCATCAAGCGCCTGGGCATGCCATCCAATACTGCATGAAGTTTCGGCATAGGATTCAAGATTTGATTGATAAGAAGGTGATCCCGCCCCCAATAGCGGCTCAGCCTAACGTTACCAGCAATCCACTACCGAACCACATGAACCCATCCCCTCGAAACTTAAACCATATCCATACAGGTTCACCCTACTATGATCCTAGCATCTACATCTTCCTAGAATGGGCCGTCAGACCAAGTCCACCTCTCCCAGAAGGGACCTTTTTGTGCTCTCTAGATGCAGAGGGGATTCTGTACGTATAGGAAAATGACTTAGAAGAGCTAAAGGATGTGAAAGAAATGCTAGAGGAATGGGATAAGATGGCAGCAAATAAGGAGGTGCATGTGGTGTTTGCCTTTTATAATCCCAATGTAGACATTGGAAATGATGGTTGGCTTTCGTTAGAAGAATCAAGAGAGGAATGCACAGAAGAAGAATTGGACGGAAGTGAGGGTTGGAACAACCCTGATGATGATGACCTTTCTACTTCTGGCGCCCTGCCAGACAATGGTGTAGAACAGACAGACACAAATGAACCAAAAGAGGAATCGAAGGGGAACCAAGGGAGTACAGTATCAAGAATAGGATTTGGGACAGGAACAGAAGCAGGGACAGAATCAGAACCAGATGCAAGGATAGAGCAGAAGCAAAAATGGAACCAGAACCACAAACTGAGACAGAAGCCGAAGCAGGAACAGGAACAGAAGCAAAAATTAGAGTAAAGTCAATAATAACAGCAGGATCTAGGAAAGACTCAGGATTAGAACCTGAGAATGAGTTTAACAGCAAGACTCAAACTAGGGCTAAGAAAAATCGAAGGTTAAAAGAACTGGGGAATAAAGAAGAGGAAGAAGAAGTGAGCAAAGAAGCCGAATGTGTGACAGGCATGAGGCCCACTGATATCAGAACTACCAAGAACAGAACTAGGATTAAAGGTGTCAAGCCCCACCCGAACCACTGAGCACGGAACCTGAGGATGAGTACTCAACCCATCGCACTTAACATCATACACAACATTTTGAGCATATTTTTTTTTTCTTTTAATATAACGTCAGGACTTCACCCCTGGACCCATCATAACATCCAACAAATACATAAAAGGCTTACTGCCTCATCAACATCCTTTCATTAGTTACATTCCAAAATGAGATAAGCAAAAGGTGTTTCCAAGACTCGACTCTCTACTACCTTTCTTAAAGCCTAAGACCACAGTGGACAGCACCAGACATCGCCTTGACTTCAAAACTTGCCAAAAACATCAATCTATGTGGGGGTGAGCTAAAGTCCACGTGCTCACCAATCAAAAGTAACAGTATTATAAATGGCACAATGGAAGAAAGTAGTTCATTACATTAAAACAGGATAACAGTTCACAAAGCATATACTTTTATCATAAAACATTTCAAGTTGTCAACTTTCACAAATCACCTCATAAAAGAGGGTTTTTCAAGTATTAAACCATTTCCAATTCGTTCATTGCTTTTCATCTTCAATTCGTTCTTTCCTTTAAGAAAATATAGTTCATCATCATACCGTTCATTATCTTTTCGTTCGTTATCTTTCAAAAGACAAACGTTTCTTTTATCATCATTCACCTCTCAGTGGAGGAATTTTCATAATCATCACATCATCACCTCTCAGTGGAGGATTTTCCATATCATTTCTGTTTGTTCACTTAGTAGTGATTATTACATCTTTTCATGTCACACATCTACTTAGTAGTGGTACATAATCATTCAATTATTAATCATACTTTCTCATATAAGCCTTGGCTTGTATTAACCTCCCAATCAGGAGTTGTTGCAGTACTGTTACCATGAATGTCCTTCCTACTCAGTGGACAAGGCTAATGATCATTCACCGGGCCATATGAACAATGCTCAGTGGTAGAGCTATCAAATATTTATATAATAACATGGAGTATACCCACGAACAGTTTGTTCGATATA
>JAUTBS010041811.1:0-10966 GCA_032361285.1 Aequorea victoria
TCCATCCTGTCTTGACCAGAATTATGCTGTTAGTTAAGTTATAAGTCTTCACCAGAACCATGCCTCCTTCTTTTTTGGTGGTTAGCCACATGGGCCAACTTTAGAACCATGTGCAATTCAATAGACTGGCCTTTCAACCACTCCACCCCATGCCCCCAAATGGGCTTGAAACCCGGTCCTCTCGTCTTTCATCACTTGATGTATTCTTATCTGGTTATAGGCTGCATTTTCGTTGTGCCTTAAGATCGTGGGATGGGGATGCTAAACCATTCAGCCATGAATGCTTAACAAGGGCTTGATTATTATCCACTACAAATATAACCACTCCATTGTTGGGTTATCAATGTCATCTTAATGATTTTAGATTTTGCCTTGATGTTGATCGGTGCGTCAGCTACAAAGATTTGACTTCCCAATTCTTGTGCAGGTCATTCTTACTAAGATCCTAGCATCCTGACGTATTTTTTGTCTATCTTTACCATCTCGGCTTCTGTAGCTAGAAGGCTAGATAAGTTGTAGAGAGACTTCCTGTGGGGAGGGATGGGGATGGGTTGAAATTCCATATGGTCAATTGGAGTACTCTTTGCTCCCCAGTGAGTGAAGGATGCCTCGGTATCCAAAGGCTTGTTACCTTTAGTAAAGCTCTTTGGGGAAGTGGTTATGGAGATTTGCGCTGGAGAGGAATAGCTTATGGAGGAAGCTTATAGAGGGCAAGTACAGAACCATGAGAGGGAACTTAAGTTGTGTTACCAGAAAACGCTAACACCCTAACGATTTGCGTTTTGGAACGCACGTTCCGAAACATGGTACACCTACATTCCAAAACGAGAAATTTAGCGTTCTAAAGTGATCCCCCAAATCTCTTATTTATTTACTTAATATTTTTCATATGAGAGAAAATCAAATGTAATAAACTAAAATATAGAGAAAGTATAGTTTTGGTAAGATAAAATGTAAAAAAAATGTTATAACGCTTTTTAAAAATAATCAAATGTAATAAACTAAAATATAGAGAAAGTATAATTTTGGTAAGATAAAATGTATAAAAAAAATGTTATAACGCTTTTTAAAAATATGTTTTACAAAAATAATTTGAAATATAATTCTTTATCTTGTGTGATGCTTATAATTTGAAAGCAGTACATTCTAATGTTATAATTTGTAGAAGCATATTCCTATCGTACCACAATTTAAGACATGTGGCGTACCACATTCCTATTCTCGTTCCTCGTGCCAAAACAATTTGTATTTGAGGTAACATAACACATGAGTTTTCCTTTAATTTGCTCTCTGTTGGTCAACTAAA
This sequence comes from Aequorea victoria, assembly GCA_032361285.1. NCBI lineage: Eukaryota > Metazoa > Cnidaria > Hydrozoa > Leptothecata > Aequoreidae > Aequorea > Aequorea victoria. Next base: position 1,307 of record JAUTBS010041811.1, read on the forward strand.
ACTTTGCATAGCTTGATAACATTTTTTCTTCTTGTGTCTTTCAGAATCACAAGACCAAAAAGACGATTAATTTGGGGCACGAGAAGAATGGGCTCTATTATCTTGATGTTGATCATATTTCTTCTTCCGATACTTCATCTACCTTAAGCTACTCCTCTTCAATGGCATTGTCAATTAGGCCATCCTTGCGTGGCCATGCTTAAATTGGCTATTTCAAAATTGAGTCATGTGTCTAGTTTTGAGTGTAAAGCTTGCCGGTTAGGAAAACAACTCCGTAGTTATTATTTTGTTATATTCGCCGACGACTACTCTCATATGACTTAGTTATTTTCGTTTAAACAAAGATCTTAGTTACGTTATGTTTTTTTAAGTTCTATAAAAAAACATTTTCACAGTTTGGCAACCACATTAAGGTTATTCGATCTGATAATTATTGATCGCGGTATTATCAAGGTTTTAAATATCCGTCGTTACGTATCGTATCGGCCGATACGTATCGAAATTTTGAACTTCTGATACCGATATTTACCAATGTATTGGCCGATACTGTGCGATATCTACCGATATATGACCGTATCACCGATACGTCTTCCAATACCGCGATTTAGAACCCTGGGTATTATTCATCATACTAGTTATACTCACCTGTCTCACAAAAAGAAGGTGTTGAACGCAAGCACTATCATTTTTTAGATGTTGCTCGTACTCTCTTGTTTCAGGCGCAGGTACCAAAAACACTTTTGGAGTAACACCGTCCATATGCCTTGTTATCTAATTAATCTTATACCATCGTTGGTCCCCATTTTTCTTGTTATATCATAATTCTTCACCGTCCTTATGCCTTGTTATCTAATTAATCGTATACCATCGTTGGTCCCCATTTTTCTTGTTATATCATAATTCTTCACCTTTTTTCACTCCTCGTGTTTTTGGTTATGCTGCCTTTATGAATGTTCTTGATCCAAATCGTGATAAGTTGTCTCATTGGGATTGTGTGTTCTTTTAGGGTACACTCATACTCAAAAGTTGTATCCTTGTTATTATCTGAAGTCTTGACGATACTTTGTGAGTGCCGATGTGAACTTTTTTGAGTTAGCTCCATTCTTTGCTTCATCATGTCAAAAGATCTCTTCTAACCTCATCTATTGTCGTGAAAGGATGTCTTCCTCTTATCCCACTCTTCCTCTACCACTCTTTATGCCACCTCCATCTTCCTTCTCTAACCCTCCTTTACAAGTATATCAGCGATCTCAAGATAGGCTTGTTGTCTCGTATGGCATGGACCCTTCTCATTCTTCGGCAAAGGTTCATGCATCCTCACCTCCTCCCGATCATATTGTGTTGTCTATTGGTTTGCACCGAGATAAACGTACATACATTCAACATCCTAGAACTAAATTTGTGTAATGTAATCGTCCGTTATCTTGTCTTCATTCTTTTGCTTCTAACTTGTCGTCTTACGGCAAGCTTGATTGTTAAGTGACACTTAGACCTACAGTATTGATTATTTGGAGACTTCTTATTCAGTAACTCGTCTTAACTCTGTTCAAGCCCTTCTCTTTCTTGTGATTAGTCGTTCTTAGCCTTTGTATCAGCTTTGATATAAAGAATGCATTTATATATTGTGATCTTCAAGAGAATGTGTACATGTACCAATCACCTAATTATGTTATTGTTGGTAGTGAGCATCTTGTGTTTTTTTGAAGCAGTCACCTTGAGCCTGGTTTCATAAGTTTAGTATTGTGTTAACATATGAGTTTCGATGTTCTACCTCTAACCATTCTGTTTTTGTTCGCAGCTAGTTTGCTGGCAGTCGAACACTAATGTATTGATTGTCTTAGCTAATGTTAAGTTGAGGAGTATCATTGTAATATGTTGTGCTTATCTCTCTATATATAATAGTGGTTATAGAGCTAACCCTATTCAACGGAGGCTCTAATATTATACCCTCTCAATTATTCTCTTCTCTTCTTTCCTCTTCTCTCTTCCTCATCTTCTACTTCTATCTAACACTAACTTGCTATCTCCGTATCAACTTTATTGCCGAAACACAACTATATCATAAGAAATGAAGCCAGTGTAACACTCAGCACATGTGACAAAAAGCAATACGACAAAAAAAAAAAATCAGATGCTAGTAATATTGGAAGCATTATGATTCTAGTCGTAGACTTCGTTCTATAGATTACTCTTCAATCTTCATGGGCTGAGCAAAAATTATAGAGCCTTTCCAAGAAATTCAATGGTCTTTTTATGGATGCAGCATCAATAGAATTGAGGCATATTAATGAGAAGTTACATGACATAAATCAGTTATCTTCGATTTCTAATATAGTACTTAAACCAGGGCCATGCAGTCTGAAAAACTGAAGTACTTGAAAACATCAGATTTAAGTGCTAGATTCACATGCTTGATGGAATAGGAACATCATAATAGTGAATTGCAATTATCAATTTTTTGGGGAGGGGGTTTATAAACTCGACACAATTAGAATACTTTAAATTTTTTAAGGACTAACTTCACAGGAAAGTGTTCCCTAACTAACATTTTTCATGAAATTCACCTTCATGACTACAAAATACCCTTTCAACAAATATAATTGGCTTCGGAATGCTGCTTTAATGGAATAAGGACATACATTTAAGTGTTCATCGTGAACATTTTTCTTGTTTTCACTAACAAGTATCCTAAGGTTCACTTCAATTTAAAATCTGAGAGAGAGAGGGGAAAGAAAGGCACTCCCTAGTCCAAGGAACGTGTCCACCTCATTCAACATTTGTGGAGAAGTATGTAACAAACAAGGGGGGACAAGAAGACCAGAAGCACTAAGTAAATTAGCGAAACCTATATTCAATGGGAAAACTAGAGAACATAGCCAAATCTCCTCAATTTATATCCAAGTAGTACCCTCTTCTCTTGCAGCAGAAATGCCAAAGGAATAACGTAAATGAATTCAACTTCATAAGGACATAAAGTTCGATCGAAGAGCAAGCAAGCGAGCGCGCGCGCGAGAGAGAGAGAGAGAAATAAAAGAAAGAAAGAATACCCAGAGGTTTTTCTCCTTTTTCTTTTTTGGTGGCCCCATGGTAATGGGCTACCCAAAAGGATGGAGAAGCCCTACCCCACGCATAAAGCACCCCCCACCCCCACCCCACCCCCGGGAAAAAAAGAAAACTCCTGTCAAGCCTGGACTGGAAGAAGGCAGGCACTAAAAAAACCATAATAACCCCAAAAGTGCTTCAAAAACCTTTGGAAGTGCTTTCTTATACAAAAGACAATTAAAGAACAAAGGGAAAGGGAAGAAAAAAACAAAGGACCGCCAAAAGCTGTTGACATCTATCTAGGCAACTAAATCAACAAAGAAGCAGTATAATATGCAATGCATATGGCAACAATACCCTACAGTATAGCCCTCATATGCTCCATCTATTTTGCAATACATGCTTATTTCCAATACAAGGACTAGTGTGCTTTTGTACAATATGCAGCCCCATTACATGAAAAGTATGGTAAGGAGTAAGGACGCAAATAAATGGCATAAGTCAACAAACCTCCAAATTTTGCAGAACCTTCAGGTTGCTCATGTGCATAAGTAAGATTGTAGAACTCCTTTGATTGGTAATTATATAGGTAACCTGCTTGGAAATAACAAAATAAAATAAAAAGACGCAGAAAATATGCACTAATACAAAATCACCATAGAATGAATTCAACTCTACCTATTCAAAACTGCTAGTACCCTTTTAATATTTCGACCACATGCATTACTCTAAATTCAACATCAATAATCAGAGAGCACTGGATGAATAGCTAATATTTAAGAGTATCATGACTTAGAGCACCAAAAAAAAGGCCATGGTTTGCTTAAAAATACATGGAAAATCAGAGAAAAACAGATAGAAGCCAAGCAGCCAAGACAGAATCAAACAGATATGTAAATAACTATAACCATGCCTAATACGTCTTCACCTAGTTAAATAACAAAAGGCCACAGGTATCACTAATATAAAATATGCTGGTACAGTAAGTTTATTCCTTTTCCTTAACTCTTCCTATTTTATTTTCCTTTTGTTTATTAATTTATGGTACAATGCAACTATCAAAAGAAAAATATGACCCAAAAAGAAGTTAATTAATTTTTTGGGTCATGTGCACAACAATAAATCAGTGGGTGGAAAGAGAAGAATACTCTTTTCACTAAAATATGAATCAGCAAAGCTGCAACAAATTCACATGTGTTGGTACAGTAAGTTTATTCCTTTTCCTTCCTTCTTCCTATTTTATTTTCCTTTTGTTTATTAATTTATGGTACACTGCCACTATCAAAAGAAAAATATGACCAAAAAAGAAGTTAATTAATTTTTTGGGTCATGTGCACAGCAATAAATCAGTGGGTGGAAAGAGAAGAACACCCTCTTCACTAAAATATGAATCAGCAAAGCTGCAACAAATTCACATGTATTTGTAGCTAAATGACAGAAAACAACAAACTTGGCTATTAACTGCCATTTTCTATAATAGAGAGAGGAGAACAACCAACTTTTTTGGGAGAGAGAAGCACAAGAAATGATCAAAGGATGCAATGAGGAGGAGGAGGAGGATCACACAGTTTGATAGGAAGACCTTCGATTTCCTAGCAGAAGACCACCGATTAAGGGTGATAGAGAGGGGCCATGGTCTCCTTAGATCCTTGGAGTTGCTTTTGCCGGAGGTCTCCTGGTTGGCTGGGAATATGGAGGAAGCCTCTAGGCTTACGAGAGGAGCAAGTGTTTTGGGAAAGAGGAAGACTGGCTCTAGAATCTTGTCATGCAGAAGGAAGAAAATTCGGCCGGAAACTTTGTTGAGGTGTTTGCGTCAGATGGTCTTAAGAGAGGAATCCTATGCATCCCTGAATCCTTGTATGGAGATGGGTGGAAGAGCTTTGCCAGGATTCTGCTGGACTTTGTTTCTGGGGAGGAAGGTACTGTTTCCAAGGCTAAAGGAACCTTTATGAAGGTTGCTAGTTTGACTCCATGGCCAGAGGGTTGTGCGAAGATGGAAAAAAAAGGGAAGCAGTGACTGTGACATGGAGGTTGAGTTCGAGTCTTCAAATGAGGTGTTTGGCTTTCTAGGTTGCTGTTGGATAGGTTGTTTGGGTCGCGCTCAACCCTATTCTGACGACTTCCTCTCTACAGGAGTGGGTCAAATGCTACCGGTCTGTGCCGACTGGAGTGGAGGTGCTAGATGGAGGAAGGCATTCGTATTCTGGAGGGTGATTGGATTTTCGGGGGCCAACTGCTAAGCCTCGATTGGTGGTCTCCTTTAGGCGGTTGTAACAGAGCACGATAAGAACCGAAGGAGTGCTTGGTGAGGATTATGGCGATTCCGGCCCATTTGTAGAATTTGGAGGTTTTTAAGGGTACTGGAGATCAATGTGGAGGTTTTGTCGAGATAGATGAAGATATAGCGGCAAAGAAACATCTCCGGTGGGCGCGCATCAAGGTGAGAGGAGAGGGTTGTCAGATTCTGGGATTGATGAGGGTTGGTTGGGGCCCTTACAGCTTCGAGATTCGGATTTGGGTCGAATCAAGGCCTAGGATTGCTTACAAAAAGAAGACCGGTGCCGGAAAAGAAGTCGGCGCGTGGGAGATCCTCTGGAGAAGGTAGAGCGGTGGTAGGTGGGAGTGTACAGCTGATGGGAAGTCGTGGCATTAGGCGAGAGGATCATTGTGATTTAAAGCTGCCCAAACAACGTGATCCTAGGGCAACATGGCGTGGCCAGTCAGCTACACATGTACCTCAAATCTAGAAAGGTGATAGGCTCGTAGGGCGAACAGGGGTGGAAAGATCGAGATCATTCGTTGGGCCAAGGCATGGGGCGTCCAGATCCAATTATGGAAAGAATAGGCCCGATAAAAAAAAGTCCTTTTGAAACCGGGAAAAATGGGGTAAGTTGGGAAGACCAACCCAATGTTTGGGCACTAACCCTTAAAAAGGAAAACAGGTTTGGGACGGTGGTGAGCCTTCGGGTTGTGGGCCTGGGTTGCATTCAAATTCGGATCCAATTTGAGATGTGTTCATGGGCGGGTCACTTCTGTATCTGGGTGGGCCAAGGGAGTTCGATAGTGTGTCGTTGAGCACTGATTGAGCGTCGTCTCTCCGAGGTGGCCAGACAATGGTCATCAACCAAGAGTCAGTCGACGACTTCCATTGCACATCTTCACCGAGCAAGTCACCCGTCCTTTCGTGCCTTTCTCCGACTCCCCTATTGTTTTTCCGTTGTCGGATTGCGATGTAGGGTCGCAAGGGTGTTCGGTGGAAGTGGTAAGGGACTTTGGGAATCTATTCAGTGGGTCAATGGCCTCTGTTAAAGGGGTTGAAGTTGAGGGGTTGAGGGAGGCAACTTCGGGTATTGGGGAGTGGGTGGTGTCGTGGAAAACATGGAAATTTTGGACTGAACTCTGGGGAGTTTTTATCCGGGAGAAATGGGGTAACGAACAATTTCTGCAAGAGAACCTCCAACCGAGGTTTGTGTCGAAATGGCTAATGAGAAAAATAAAGGAAATGAGTAAGATTTTGGGTATTTCTTTTGTTGGTTTTGAGGAGGTAATGTCCTTATTTGAAGCTCTTAAGGTACGACATGGTACAGGGTCGGCTCATAACAGTTCAATAAAAGATAGCTCTATGAGACAGAAGTCTGATAGGCATCTACGGAATCTTCAAAGTTCCATTAACTATGACAAAAGGGGTGAGGTTAAGGGGGCTGTAAGATGTGGCATGAGGAGAATGGATACTCTGTTTACTTGCCAATGAGGATTAAAATCATTTGTTGGAATGTGAGGGGATTAAATTCAAAAGCAGAATTGGGATTAAGTCCTGTTTAAGGGAGTGGAAACCTGATGTTGTTTGCCTTTTCGAGACTAAAATGTAGTGTTTAGTTGTCGAAGTCCGTAGTGTTTGGTGTGGCATGTGAATGGATTGGTACTTGCAGCATGGTGTATCTTGGTCATGTGGGACAATAGAATCGTGACGAAGGAAGAGCAAGACGAGGGCCTTTTCTCTTTGTCTTGCCTTTTTTGTTGCCTCGAGGATGGGTTTCAGTGGGTGCTTACTAGAGTTATGGTCCAGTGAAGGATGGGACAGGGGAGGTCTTTTGGGGTGAGCTGAGTGTTGTCGCATTCAGATGGGAGGCCCCAGTGTGTGGGTGGAGATTTCAAGGTCGTCCATTTTTTACATGAGACTGGGATGCAGTTCTTTACCGAAAGCCATGAGTTTATTTTCCTCCTCCATTGATGACATTGAGCTGCTGGATCTTCCCTTCACAGGGGGCAGCTTTACATGGTGCAAGAACCAGATCCATCCTTCCATGTCTCGGACTGAGTCTACGGGCTGGGAGGAGCATTTTTCGTCTCTGTCACAAATCTCTGTGTTGGGGCCTCTTTCAGATCATGTTCCTACTATGTTGGACAGCGGGGGAGTTCACCGTGGGAAGGCTCCTTCCACTGATGATTTCAGAGATAAGGTGGCTAGTTGGTGTAGTGGTTTCTCTGTTACGGGAAATGCGCCTTATGTTCTTGCCAAGAATTTTAGATTGCTGAAGGCATAGTTGGAAAGGTGGAATACAGAAGAGTTTGGGATGCTTGAGTTCCAGAGGGGCAGATTCCTGGTAGATATCCGTCGTCTAGATGAGAAAGAAGGGATTGTGGACCTCCCTGCTAAGGAAAGGAGTTAAAGGGAGGATCTGGGGGGGGGGGCTTTTGGCAGGCGAGCAAAATTGGAGGAAATTAGATGGAGGCAGAAATCATGTGCCCTATGGTTGAAGGCCGGCGAAAAGAACACTCGTTTCTTTCATAGGGTGGCTAATGCGCATAGAAGGACTAATATGATAGGGCGTGTGCGAGTTGATGGGGCTCTTCTGATACAAAAGAGAGACAAAATAATAACTTTATAGCAATAATGAAAAACGCTTTTAATAGAACAAAACACTAAAAAAGCATAAGTAACAATACTAAACTCCCCTTTGACTACCTACAAAATAACCAAAATACTCTCCCACACACACACTCCAAGTCATGATGCGAGCCCGAAAAATAGCGAGAGTTTGTCCAACAAGAGCAGAAAGCGAGCAGTTTTGTGTGTCTTGGTGAAGAAATCAGCAAGTTGCAATGAGGAGCAAACAAATAGAAGATCAATAGTACCCAACTGAAGTAGTATTGAACGAAGTGATAATCAATTTCGATATACTTCGTACGCCCATAAAACACAGAATTATGTGCGAACTGAATGACACTCTTGTTGTCACAATAGAGTGAAGTAGGAGAAGTGAAAGAGATACTCAAATCAGAGAGAAGCCATCGAAGCCAGAAAATCTCAGCGGTAGCATGAGTCATAGCACGATATTCAGCCTCAACAGTAGAACGAGTAAGTACAGACTGTTTCTTGCTCTTCTAGAAAATAAGAAAGCTCCCCCAGAAAGATACAAAAACTAGTTGTGGACTTGTGATCAGAAACATCACCAGCCAGCATCGGCATTAAGCCTGAAAAGTTAAGGAGGAGGCAGAGGACAACAATAAATTCTAAAATATAGTATACCAAACATAACGTAAGATACAGAGCAAAGCGACTCAATGAGTAGAGCGAGGAGCATTTACAAATTAGCTAACAATATGAACAACATATGCAATATCAGGTCTAGTCACAATAAGATAGACTAAACAACCAACCAACTCTCGATAGACAAAAGGATCCTCAAGAGGCACACCATCAGTAGAAGAGAACTTATAGCATGTAACTCAATGGGAGTGACAACAATCTTATCATCAGTGAGTCAGGCTCGGTGAATAACTTCATTTGCATACTTAGTTTGAGATAAAATGTAGCCCTTAAGAGAAGAAGCAACCTCAATACCGAGAAAATACCGAAGAGGGCCCAAGTCTTGCATCTCAAATTCACGAAACAAATGTTATTTTGCCTCAGAAATGGTGGTAGAATCAGAACCAGTGATGATCCTATCATCCACATATAAAGCAAAATGACTATTTCAGTAGTGTGTGGCGGAGAAAGAGAACAGAATCATGAGGATTGGGATGAAAGCCAATCTGAGTAAAAGTGGAGTGAAAGCGCTCATACCAAATACAGGGAGATTGATTCAAACCTAAGAAGCACGAACACTTCTACGAACGAGGCGTGTCATGTCTGACATGACAATCTTCGAACAGTCCTAAATCCATGTTTAGCCCTTCTAAACGTGTCTTATTCTTCGAAACGCAAATTGTGCACACTAAATATATTTTGCAACATTTATAAGATGAAATATAGGACTTTCTAATTTTTGTAGTGCTATGTTGCATATTTTCAATTGCGACTGAATAAATTATTTATATATTTGGAAAATAATAAATATATAAAAATATAGATTTTTAACATGTCCAAGGCGTATTGTGTCCTGCATTTTTTGAAAATCAATGTGTTGGCATGTCCGTGTCATGTTTATGTCATGTCACATGTCTGTGTCCATACTATTTAGCTTCAAACTGTAAAGAGCACGACGGAGACGACAGACCAAGCCAAGAGGATGAGACAGACCCGAATGAGGGTGCATATAACTTACTCATTAGATGACTATTGAGAAAAGAATTCTTGACATCAAGTTGGAAGAGAGGTCATTTCTGAACAACATC
>JAUTBS010041922.1:0-13891 GCA_032361285.1 Aequorea victoria
TATCATGAAAACTGTTATGAAAAATGTTATGAAAGGGCTCTTATCAAAAGGTGTTGCAAGCTTGACAATTAAAATGAAAAGTATATCTATATTGATGAGATACAGACTTAATGTCTAAAGAGATATCTTGGTGACCCATGTACGGGACCAAATGATTATATTATGAGATATGACTCTTGAGATATGAAAAAGTCCAAGGGAAGCCCTTTCGGAGGTGACTTTGGCCAGCTGGGGAATAGAAGCGGTTTCAATCTCGTGTTGATCCTAGTTGACTCAACAGTTAAGGGACAGCCCGGGTGAGTCCAGTGACCTTAACTGGAATCGTATAGGGAACAGACTCAGGCGCCAACCTGTGGTGACTCTATTTCGATATTTGATCCAATGGGCCAAAAGGCCCCGAGTGTATGATGTGGCAATAGATACTTGATATACTCAGGTTGTTCCTGTGGCAATAGATACTTGATATGCTTAGGTTGTTCCTGTGGCAATGATATAGTTACGATTATACTATGTGATATCTTGGTGACTCGTTGATAACAGGACCAAATAAAAGAAAAAATATATATATTTTTTAATAATGAAATGAAATGAAATAAAATAAAATAAAATAAAATGAGATAAGATGATAAAATGAAATGAATAAAATGAGATAAGATGATGAAATGAAATGAAATGAGATAATGAAATGATGAGTTGAATGTTTAACTTTTGGATATTATGTATATATACCCTGCCATGATTATGTTAATGTATAAATCTATTTTATATTCTCCGTTTTGAACTGTATTGTATTATGCATGTTCCATTCACCATCTTTTGCTGATATTATAAAATTAATCATTTCAGGTGAACAAAGAATAAGCTTGTTGATGGACTCGGCTGCTTCAAGAGATCCAATATAAAGACCTCTAGGACATGCATTCATTTATTATTGTGTCTGCATTGAACATTTAACAATTGATTATGCAATTGTTAAGACAACATTGATGAAATATTATGGGCGGTTGGACCCACTCTTGTTGATATTAGATTTTTATTGTCTAAATCCCTACATGATTGTAATATTTAGCATATTGATAGCTAAAAATGATTTAAGACTTACTTGGTTCATTGGGCCAAGGCCCATGATCAATGGCCGGTCACGGTTCCCAGATTCGGGGTGTGACATAAACAGTTATTCTTATGAAAACTTTATGAAATATATTTTTTCTTAAACGTTAGAAAATGTGAGCATGTGTTGCTTGTGTGAATGATTTTTTTTAAATGTAATATGTTATCAGAAGGTGTCAAAGTTTGCAGGTATCCGATCCGTATGAGTTTTCTCTTTATGGGTGTTGGTTAACCTATAAGATTTTTGCCCTTTATGGGTGTGAATTTTTCCCTATATGGTTGTGAGTTATAACCTATAAAAGTTTTTTCCTTAATGGGTGTAAGTAGCACCTACTATTGGTGATAAAGAGTGGCGCTCATCTCCGTCACTCTAATAAAGTAAGTCGTGAATGAGGTTGCAGTAGTGTCGGAACTCCCGATCGTGAGGTAAACGACTAGTTGGTCGTAAGTTGGGCTAAGGAGTCGTGAGTTGATGAAAACTATTTTTAAAACTATATTGAGCCATAGAGTCATATGCTGAAACATCTAAAAGTTGTTTATAAAACTTTTCAAGTTTGACTAGAGAGCTGTATGTTGAAAATAAAATCCTCTGCATGAGTTGCATGTGCAAGTTTTTTGTATAAAATTCTTTATGAACTATCTGTTGAGAATTTGCTTGAAAGCATGAACTTTTAGCTTTTAAAAGCTTATTATTTATGTTGAAAGCTATATTTGAGAAATACTCATGAATGTTTTGAGATGAAAGCTTCTATGGTAGAAAAAGATATTTTGAATCCCATTTTGAGAACGGTATTTGAGAAAATTTATGAAATTTTTATTATTATTTTTCTTGTGTTGAGTTGGTATACTTTTAATTAGGATGCTAAATCCACTATCCTGTAACCTTTTTGGTTACAGATGTTGGTTCCTGGTAGAGGTCGCTCCACCGTAGTGCCAAGAGGAAGAATCTGGAAGAGTTCTTGTGAATGTTTGAATTTGGACTATAAAATAAATAGGTGGTTGTGGTCAAGCGGAAACCTACAACTTTATATATGTTTTAGGGATTGCGTATTCGGTAGTATCCTACGAACTTTTGTTTTAATGGAGTTTTATAAGTCTAGCAATGAATGGTTGTAAGTAATGCGTAGTGCATCCTCAATATATGTGTTCAGTTTCTAATCAGGTGAGTCTGTGCCACACTCCTTTGGACTAGTTAAGCATCCTCAATGGAGTGAGTATGACAAATGTGGTTGTCAACAATTAAATTCCTAGTGATCTAATACTTAAATTAGTCATATTTCAACGATTAGATTAATTTAAGAATCTTATTTTTTTTTTTAAATGTTAGAAGAAAAAATCAACAATTTAACATAATACGTACTTTTGATCAAAAAGAAATCTGATTTATTTCGTACCCATTGCTCAATGAGAAAATGAGTCAAAATCTACAAGATGAGTCCAAGTTGTTTTTCTTTTTGTCTAACTCACTTCCTTTTTTCTTTGAGTTTTGGGAATATCCCCATTATACTGTTGTACAAACATCAGACTTGTTGGATATCTCACACGCAGACTTGTTGAAGTAGTCCAACACATTGTTGTACGTCAAACAAATTGTGGCACCGTCCGAGATATTTCTATGTGTCCATAGTTTAGCATTTTCATTTTTATTGTTTGACCCTAAAATGTAAGATTATCATACAAGAGGGAGAGAATTAAATTCCTATTTAGTTTGAAAATATAAATTCTTAATTTGATAAATAATTAGGAATCACTTTCTTATTTCAGTCCATTCTAAATGCATGATTTGTAAATATTTGGAATTCCGTTCTCAAGCCCTGAATGGTAAACTAAACTTTTTAGCTATTTTAATTTTTTTTAGCCAAAAAGTTAAAATGAATTCAATGTCGATCATTTGTGTAGGTACCCCTCCCCGTCTCGTGGCTCTAAAGGTTCTCTACTGGGATAAAACCCTTTTGGCTGACATTTATTATTTATTTTAATCATGATGTTTGCAGATAGGTAATCAATTCTTAATTAAACGACTGCCGTCAATTTCAAAGTACGGTCGTCACATTTCAAAATAAAAATTTAAAACAAATTGGAGTCGCCACTTAATTATAAGATCTAAGGATCAATAGAATGACTCTGTTTGGATTAGACTTATTCCTTTCATGACCACAGATCATGTTCGGGGTGCTAAAGTACTGAGTGGAAAGGTGTTAGGCACCCACTCAGCCTAACCTAATAGTTAATCTATATTCATCACTATTGATTCTCAAAATTAAGTCTATATACCTAACTAATGCATGAATGATAGACAAACTGACTAGGTAGGCTCATGTTTTTCAAAATAAGCATTTGGAGGAAAAGTGTGACACCTCGTACTTTCGTGATCATATTTTGGACATGAATCTCATACGAATGAATGTAAACCCTAAGTGATTAGCACTCAAAACCCTAAAACATAAGGGAATGAGTGAAAGATGAGGAATGAAGAAGGCTTAAGGGATTGACTCGAGATGAGAAGATCTGAAGAAAACTAAGATTAAGTATCTAGAACTCAAATGAGCATGGGCTCAAGATAGAAGTTCAATTCAGAAGTCTTCTAAAAGACTCAAAATGTAAAACTAGTTGTTACGGGCTCAAGTAAAGCCCAAGACCATCTAAATCCCAATAACTTAAAAAGAGATTTGGGTCAAGATTAAATTTCAAGCCCAAGTTATAACTCAAGGTATAAGGGTCCAATTGAATCATTCATTCAAAGTCTTCCAAGGACTAAAAAACTTTGGTTCTTAAATAGGCGTACGTAAGGCCAAAGATTGCATGGAGACCAAAAGGGATATTTAAAATAAGATGATGGGTCAATGAATAGGGAGAAACTTAGATTAAATTCTAATAAGCCCAAAAATCGTAGGGCTTAGATAAGGCCCAAGAGTGAAGAGGTGAAAATATGCTTAATTAAGGCCTAAACATAATTAAAACCCAAAAGAGAGTTTAATCAAGACTATGGGCCAAAGAATTATATGAGCCTAATATATAAATATAATTAGGTCCAAGTCTTTAATTGGGATCCCAAAGAACACAGGTTAAGCATAAATGGGAAAAATGGCCCAAAATGGAAATTTGAGGAAAAAGGCCCATGGAATTAACTCAATTAATAAAATAAATAATATATATACACACACATATATCTATATATATCTTGTTTTCCAGCTATGGAGGGGAGGAGAGAAGCATGATTTGACCTTTTGGTATATCAGAAGAAAAAAAAATTAAAGAAAAAGACATGATTTGTACTTCTTCTTAAATTAAGGAAAGATATTGGGAGATTAAAGCCAAACAAGGTTTTAATTCTTTGGAAAATGATTTATTACCAACTAATCATGGATTAAAAAGTATTGGAGCCCAAGTTTGGTTAGAATAGAACCCAACTATACAAAGTAAATATATAACTATGATTGGAAACTAACTAAATGGAGGGATCAAAGTGCCTTTTAGCACCCAAACCTCCCATCTATAAATAGGGGGAAGTCTCCCAGTTCCCCCATTTGAAAATTTCGATAGAGAGAGAGGATAAGAAGAAGAAGAAGAAGAAGAAGAAGAAGAAGAAGAAGAAGAGGAAGAGGAAAAACAAGAAGGAAGGAAGAACTAACCTTTAGAGGAGGATCTTCAAGGTTAGTATGTAATGAAGCCAATCTCTTCTTCACTTCTCTTAGTATGAGATCCATCCACACACCCTGTTAATGGAACTTAGATCATGAAATAAGATGATAAAAAACACATAGGAGGGATGAGAGAACATAAACTAAGAAAGAATTTTAAAATTTTGTTTTGCATCTTCATGAACTACGAACTTGTAAGATAGACCAAACCATAGGGAAAGAACAAATATAGATTTTCTAGGACTATATGAACATGTATAGAGAATGTATGATTTTCCCTTGGATTTAATAATAATATTTGATACCCTAAAATAATTGTTGGAATTTAGGGTCTAATGAGACAGATTCAAAGGCAACTTTACAAATATTTAGTTAAATCCAAAAAACAATCATATGGGGTTGATTAACCCATTGAAATCTAGGGTTATGAGTCTAATTTCATATAAAATCTATTTCAAACAAATTGGATGGGTAGAATTTGAGTAATTCAGTTTCTCCCAAACAGGGACGAAATTGGACACTGCTTGTGGTAAAATAGCTAAGGCCTATTTACAGTGGAAATTTGAAATTGGGTTCTTCAAGAAAAAGTTTTCTAACACCCTAATGAAGCTTTGAAAAACTATTAATTAAGATTTACAGAGAGTTTTGGTAATTAATTTGGAATTTACAAAAGGGGTGACACAATTTGGAAATTTAAAACCTATGATGAAAAAGAGTTTTCAAGAAGGAACAAGTATCTCGACTTCACAACTTGAGTTTTTTGCAACTCTTAGCGGTGTTTGAGA
Source organism: Aequorea victoria (assembly GCA_032361285.1). Lineage (NCBI taxonomy): Eukaryota > Metazoa > Cnidaria > Hydrozoa > Leptothecata > Aequoreidae > Aequorea > Aequorea victoria. The sequence goes on from JAUTBS010041922.1 coordinate 5,537, forward strand.
CTCATGGGGGTTATGATGGATATAATATGAGATATACCCACACATGATATGTGTTGAGGTGACCCAATGGGTGCAAATGCAAAGATAAAAGGAAGATAATGAAAGAAGATGACACCTTGTTTGGTGTAAATTGTGGTTCTTATGACTCCTCCAAGAATTCTCTTGGATATCAAACTATAGTAATATTAAAACTATTTTTGGTGGATATATTTTAACATGTCCTTAGCATGTGTAATTTTTGGTTAGCCCTCAAAATAAATTCTTAGACCCCTATGCTATTTTAGAACAATCCGAGTTTGGATGGAAGAAAAATAGTCACCTCTAAAGAATTCTCATAAATTCTAGAAAAGTTCTCTGAGGATGAGCCTTATATGGAAAGAAATGTCTATGGGTTGAGTTTCACCCAAAATTTATAACACTCAGTTTGGTTGGACATATTTCGAGGAATTGATATGTTTCCAAACCGGTCTATTTTTGGATAGCCTGTGTTCAATGAATTTCTACATTTAACTCTGATGACTATAGATCTTGGTTTCTTTATGTAGTACATATATGCCACAATGTTACTGTCTTTAGCTCTACCACTGAGCATTGTTAAGTGGCCCGATAAATGATCCTTAGTCTTGTCCACTAAGTAGACAGGATATTCAAGGACACAGTACTGCAATAACTCCTGATTGGAAGGTGAATACAATTCTTGGCTATGAAAATGATTTAATTTATGAAAATAAAGAAATCTGAGTATTCACTACTAAGTGAGATGAACGGTAACTGAAACCCTCTTCTATGAGGTGATTTTGGAATGAGGACTGAGAAACCTTATATGAAAGGAATGATGCTTTGAAAACTCTCTTCTAAGAGGTAATTAATGAATTATTTTGGAAACTTTCCTTTATGAGATGAATGCCATTTGAAAACCCTCTTTTTAAGAGGCGATTTGTGAACGGTTGAGAAATTCGAATCTTTTGCCTTAAAAGCTATCTTTGTGAAATGGTATATTATTTTTGAAGGTTATGAACTATTTTATTATTCATTGTGCTATTTATAAATGACTATTACTAGTGATTGGTGAGCAAGTGGATGGTAGTTCACCCAAACATGGATTGTTTTGGTAGGTCTGAAAGATTAAGCTAACTCCCGTCTCGTTCATTGAGAATATAAGCAACAGGGAGTCATGTATGAGGAAAACAATTGTTAAGGGTCACTTCCCTTTGTTTTTTTCTTTGACATGTAATGGTTTATGATAAAGTCTGTGGTCGTTGAGCCATTCTGATTGACCCGTGGTTATGTTTGAAGAAAGAAGGAGAAATTAATTATGGGTCATTGTACAATATTGTGTATAGGATGAATGGAGCCTTGAAGGCATTAGTTCTATTATGATATGCATGATGATCCTCTTTTTAAGCCCCGTACCCGATGTTCGGGGCAGGGCTTGAAAGCTTGCTATCAGAGCTTAGGTTGAGTCATTTTTTAGGTTGGTTGAGTCTAGATATCACAGTGGACCAGCATGTAGCCAAGTATGTTGTGAGTCACATATAGTATGGTTAAAACTCTCGTTTGATCATGTACGCATGTCAAGTACGTTGTGAGATGTGATAGACATATCCTAGGAGTTGCACCTTGGGATATCATATTCTTGTCTTCGAACGTCTGATAAGTTGGCTTGGAAGTCCAGTGGAAAATACGTGTGATCGAAGTTAGTCCCTATTGGAAGTCTAAGTAAGTTTCTTAGATTGAGTAGATAGTTCTAGTCTTAGAACTTAGAGATATAGAACATGGGCACTGAATGATTCTTACATAGTGGATTCATTGGAATTTTTTTGTTAAAGATGAGTTGATTCGAGGGATTGTATGTTTACACCCCTTCTCATTAAGGAGGTTATACTATGATGTATTCTAGTATGTGTTGACACGTTGAAGTTCTCATAATTAAGGAGAATATATTGGGATGGTGTTGGGTCACACCCCTGATTGTTAAAAGGAATTCCTCCCTAAAGTTTTGTGTCATGTTGTAATCTCATGATGAGATGGAAAACTAAAGCAAAGTATCTCGCATTGTGCTCGACACAAAGTAGAGTGAAGCATCTTGAGTAGGATTTGAGGGTTAACCTAGGTTAGCCAAGGAGTTGGCACCATGTATCACGACTTTGTGCTACGATGGCAAGGATACCGAGAGATCCAATTACATCAGGGGGACGCTGACGCTAAATGTTGTGAGAAATGTAATCTCATGTGGGGTTGGAAATTCAAACCCACGAGTAGTATGACCCTGATGGAATTTTATCATGATAGTTAACTTGGACTTTGAGTTGAAATACATATGGATGACACACGTTTGTGTGTTGGACATTAACTTTTGAGTAAAGGTTCATTTAGGGAATGTACGGGTTTATATTCCTCGATTGACATGTCCATGTTAGAAATAATAATGTGAAGTGGTAGCTACAATGGGTAATGGTGATTGATATCAAAGTATTCTATAAATAATATTAGTTTCTGGGCATGAAGGGTCCGAGAAACTATACAATGAGATTGAAACTTGCTAAAGTCATGAAGTTATAAGGTGATGATTAAAATAGATACTTGGGATGAATTATAAAAATGGAGGGTGAAGAAGCATCATACACTTCGGTGAACATGGAGGGGCAATATCCCGAGGAGCATGGAGAACCAAGAGTGCAACTAGAATCCCAAGTACATAATGATCCGACCGTTAGACGAATGTTTGAGGAAATAACACGCATGATGAGGCAATAAGCACGAAATTATGAGAAACTATATTATGAGGTAAAACTTGATAAGAACGGGAAATGAATTATGGAAGAAAAATGTTTGATAAGTTAGAAACGATCGGTGGTAAGAATGCAAGGATGTGCTAAGTAAATATTGAAAATAAATACATGTCGTTATCATAAGAATTTAAATCTTGTAGGTGGAGTAAGAATAATGGATATGGATTCTCTCTTAGCATTTGAACATACGTTTGAAATTAAGATGATAATCCTCTGGATAGTTGCGAGTTCCAATCTTAGTCGAGGATGTGAAATGTAGACTTAGACTTATTCATTGAAAAAAGGAGCCAAAATTCCAAGGCCAGTGAGATATGATTAGACTTATTATATTTAATGTTATTCTCGGAAAGGTAGTAATTTGACTAAGTGTTGTGACTCAATCAATTAATAAATACGGGATGAACGTCGAATGATCAATTAAGATCACTTTGTTCAGAAAGAAGTAAGACGTAATGAGTTAGGAAATGCTTGCGGTGGTGGAGGAAGATGGCTCTGATAAGATTATGAGAGGTAGGATCTCTTTTAATACACTAGCAAATGTGGTTAACTTCGACATTAAGAACTCCATATCAAGTAGTTGTAACGTTTTGGGAATCTTTGGGGAATGTTGTTGAGAATGAAAATTATGTGTCTAAAGTCTAGACCACAACTAGAAAACTGATAGAGTCTGATTATTGTGTGATGATGGAATGACGAGGGGGACTGCGGGATGTTAAAAGAAGTATGTGTGCCTTCGTACTCTTCATAAGAAATCTATCACAGTCCGATTGAGCAAAAGTAAATCTAAAATGTATGTCACGTGGACTGACATTTCTAGATAAGCTTTTAACCAGTTTGATCTGTTTAAAACATACGTTAGAGTTCCACAGGTGTTGGTGGAGAAATTGAAAACTTCATTGAATAAAAATTAAAAAAATGGTACACTTACTCCTTAGTAAAGGGAGTAAAGAGGTGAAATCAACTTATGACTTAATTTTGTGATGTGAGAATAACAACGTAATTCCTAACATTGGAAATAGTAAAGAGACATAGAAGAAGTCCACGCAATGGGAGAAGGACGTGAAGCAACGCGAATATGATTAGCAAGTAAGATAGTGAAAAAGGATGGGGACGAATCATTGTTATGAAATAAAATTTCAAATTTCTAAGTGGCCCTTGACAATTCTGAGTTTTAAACAATGATCCTTACAATAGCTTTGTTCACCTCACAAAGGATATTCATGAGATAGATAAGAATGTAACTTGTGGAATTGAAAACCTATAACTGAATAATTGAAATTGGTTAGGACTGATTGGCACTTCTGGGTAAAATCCTAATATGCTTAAGTGTATGCTGAAATTGTCAAGGATTGGTTGAGAATTAAGAGTTTTTGAAGGAAGATTGGGAAGAACGACACCCTTGGTCATTGATGAATAAAGACAAATAAGTGAAATGAGAGTTTATGATAGATTTTGTTAGTGTGGCTGTCACTGTTACGTTAGAGTGGCATTCCGGCATCATGAATGCATTTAGTTGGAGATTTTGGAATTGGTTGTTCGACTATCATGTTTTAATGAGTTTGGTAACTGGGGTTACTTTGGATCAACATTGAGGGCCTATGGGGCCATGATGTGTCCTGTCATCCTTACCTTTTCAATAATAGGGATGCTAATGACATTTGTCTATATGCAGGAGTAATAGATGATTTTGAGATAACTAGTATTGAGTTTAGCATGATGGTTGACCCATTTGGACTACCCTAATCTTGTGAGAATTTGATCTTGGCTTATCGTGAAGGGTGCTTGGTGTTGACCCATGTGGCAACCTTGTGTTGAACTTAGAGCCATGTGAGAGGCGTGGTTTTGCGTAATAAACCCGAATGTACTAAGTGTATCTTAATGAGACTTGAGTTTGAGAACTAATAGTGGCGAGTCATGCACTCAGTTTGGTTTGGTTCGTCACTTTTTGTGCGGATGAGTTCAATGGTATTCAAGAGAGAGCCGAGTAGTGAGTGTTGAGTCGAATGTTTGATGGCTATCCCGAATATAAGTGTGTTGAATGAGAGACTTTTTTTTGGTTGACACTTAGTCCTTTTGTTATAAAAGGAGATAGATCTTCATGAAATATGAGTACTAAATATCTTTAGATCAAGGTGCTATGGCGTAATCACCAAATTAAGATAACTACATAAAAATGAGAAAAGATATGTGGAAGGAGTTATTGAATTTTGTACACCCGGTGAGTCAAATTTTGGAACAAAATTTCTTTCAGAAGGGGATAATGTGACACCCTGTACTTTCGTGATTATATTTCGGACATGAATCTCATACAAATGAATGTAAACCTTAAGAGATTAGCACTTGAAACCCTAAAACACAAGGGAATGAGTGAAAGATGAGGAATGAAGAAGGCTTAAGGGATTGACCCGTGATGAAAAGATCTAAATAAAACTTAGATCAAGTATCTATAACTCAAATGAGAATGATCCCAAGATAGAAGTTCATTTCAAAAGTCTTTCGAAAGACTCAAAATGTGAAACTAGTTGTTATGGACTCAAGTAGAGCCCAAGACCATCTAAAGTCCAAGAACTTAAAAAGAGATTTGGGTCACGAATAAAGTTCAAATCCAAATTATAACTCAAGTTATAAGGGCCTAATTGAACCATTCATTTAAAGTCTTCCAAGGACTCAAACTTTGGTTCTTGAATAGGCCCACGTAAGGCCCAAGGTTGCATGGAGACCAAAAGGGAGAATTAAACTAAGATGATGGGCCAAGGACTAGGAGAAGCGTAGATCAAATTCTAAGAAGCTCGAAAACCATAGGACTTAGGTAAGGCGCAAGAGTGAATAGGTGAAAATAAGCTTAATTGAGGTCTAAGCATAATTAAGACCCAAAATAGATTTTAATCAAGGTTATGGGCTAAAAAACTATTTGAGCCCAATATATAAATATAATTAGACCCAAGTCTTTAATTGAGGGCTCAAAGAACAAAGGTTGAGCCCAAATTGAAAAATGGCCCAAAATGGAAATTTAAGGGAAAAGGCTCATGAAATTAATTTAATTAGTAAAATAAATAAAATAAAATATATATATATATACATATATATATATATATGTTTTCCATCCGTGGAGGGGAGGAGAGAAGCACGATTTGACCTTTGGTCTTTCAAAATAAAAAAGAAAAGAAAAAGAAAAAGAAAAGAAAAAGACGTGATTTGTACTTCTTCTTAAATTAAGAAAAGATATTGAAAGATTAAAGAAACATAAGGCCTTAAGCCTTTGGAAAATGATTTCTTAGAAACTAATCATGAATTAGCATGTCTTGATGCCCAAGTTTGGTTAGAATAGAACCAAACTATACAAACTAAATGTATAACCATGGTTGGGAACCAACTAAATGGAGGGACAAAAATGTGTTTTAGTACCCAAAACTCCCATATATAAATAGGATAAAATCTCCCACTTCTCCTTTTGGAAATTTTGGTAGAGAGAGATGAGAAGAAGAAGAAGAAGAAGAAGAAGAGGAAGAAGAATAAAGAAAGAAAGAAAGAAAGAAAGAAAGAAAGAAAAAAAAGAAAAAAAGAAAGAAGAAGGAAGAAGAAAAAAGAAAAATGAAGGAAGAACCAACCTTGTATAAAGCATCTTCAAGGTTATTATGTAATGAATCCAATCTCTTTTTCACTTCTCTTAGCATGAAATTCCTTCACACACCATGTTCATGAAACTTAGATCATGAAAGAAGATGATAGAAAACACATAAGAGGGATAAGAGAACCTAAACCATGAAAGGGTTTTAAAATTCTCTTTAATATCTTCATGAACTAAGAACTTGTAATATGGACCAAATCCTTGAAAAAGAAAGAATATATATTTTCTAGAGTTATATGAATATGGATAGATCATGTATAATTTTTCTTAAATTTAAGAATAAGATTTGATACCCTAAAATAATTGTTAGAATTTTGGGTCCAAGAAAGCAGATTCAAAGACAACTTTGTAGATTTTTAATCGCATGGGATTGTTCCACCCACTGAAATTTAGGGTTGTGATTCTACTTTAATATAAATTTGTTTCACACAAATTGTATTTGTAGAATTTGAGTAATTTAGTTTCTCCCAAAGATGGCCGAAATTGGACACTGTTTGTGGTAAAAGAGCTAAGGCCTATTTACAGTGAGAATTTTAAGTTGGGTTCTTCATGAAAACATTGCCTAACACCCTAACATAGCTCCAAAAAATATTAATAAAAAACTAAAGAGAAGTTTTGTAATTTATTTATAATTTACAAGATGTGTGACATAATCTAGAAATTTAAAATCTATGATGAAAAATGGATTTTCAAGAAGGAACAAGTACCTAGACTTAACAACTTGAGTTCTTAGCAACTCTAAGGGGTATTTATAACTCATGGAATTATGATGGATATAATATGAGAAATACGAACATGTGTTATGTGTTGAGTTGACCGAATGGGTGCAAATGCAAAGATCAAAGGAAGATAATGAAAGAAGGGGACACCTTGTTTGGTGTAAATGGTGGTCTTTATGACTCCTCCAAGAATTTTCTTAGATATCAAAATTTAGTAATATTAAAATCTATTTTTGGTAGAGATATTTAAACATGTCCGTAGCATATGTGATTTTTGGTTATTCGTATGCCATTTTAGAACAATCTGAGTTTGGGTGGCATAAAAAGAGTCATTTTTAGAGAATTTTGATAAATTTCAGAAAAATCCACTAAGGATGAGCTTTATATGAAAAGAAAGGTCTATGGATCTAGTTTCACCCAAGATTTATAACACTCAGTTTGGTTGGACAGATTTTGCGATATTTTCCCAAATAGATCTATTTTTTATTAACATATGTTCAACGCAGTTTACCCTTACCTCTAATAATTGTTTGGTCTCGATTTCTTCATGAGAACCTTATATAACATCATAATATAGAACTCTGAAAATTTACAAATTTTTTTAGAAACGTTTAGTATTTTTAAGTAATTTTTTATGTGGTGGGACAGATTCTAGAAATCCCAAAAGTGAGGATCCAAGGGGTCTTTTGAATGTCTAAATGTTTAAGCTTAAGTTTTGAGACTTTGGGAACCATGATGGTACCAAAAGTAGTTGTAATGAAAGGGTTAAGATGAGGATAACTCACGTGCATTCCACCATGAGCATTCATTAGTTTTCTTGGTTATGGTGTTAAGATGCCGTTGTATCTTGCGCTAGGCATTGTTGGAGCTGCAGAGCCAGAAGATATAGCTTAAATTAAGCTCTTCGAGGTGGGTTATTCTATCATTAGCTTAGTATTATAAATAGTGTGAATGAAACTTTTTTGCAATGCTATGTTATATGCTATTTTGGGAATGAATGGTGATTTTACCTCGTAAATGAAAACTATCTTGTGAACGCAAATATTTTATGAAATGATCTTGTGGGAACCCGCCCTCTCATCGCCCCGCGCCCGGGGAGAGGGTGGTTTTTCCACCGAAATGCGCGCCCTGTGATGGGGCTGAGGACCGCGCGAGTTTTTTTTAGAGTCGCCACTTGGTTTTAGGAAAACCAAGAAACCAAAAAGGGGGCCGTTTT